>NMRA01000597.1:53987-80184 GCA_002633005.1 Phoronis australis | reverse complement strand
TGTTTAGTGTATACTTTGTTTCAGTGATTATTAAGTAATTCTGATGTTGATATAAGTTGATGCAATGTGAAGTTTCACCTTGTATTAAAATAATAAGAAATAAATATCTCTCTGCCTGTTGCATGTAACAGATGTGTCAATGGCTTTGCTTGAACAATTCTCTTAGCCCAGAAATTAAATGCCCCAATTCAATTAATACTGTTAAACTTAATAGTAAAAAGTGGCTGTAATTTACTTACCCATTCTTACACTTTACCTTTCTTAATTATGTCATTTTTCATCATTGTTCATGCACTCACTATTTACTATCATCTCTTTATTTCATCTCTCCTGGTCAAAATTTCACCCTTAACTTGTTATTAATTGCTGCTTTGTTACCTGTATCTAATTATTGTTTTATGTATTATATTCTACTGTATTGCATCCTGATGTTGAAGGCCCCTTAAAAGCATGTTTTGGCTAAAAACGAATGTGATTAAAGATATGCATCGGTTTCTTCTATTACCCGGTATCACAATTGTAATGGTTTGTTTTTACCTTGTTGTTGGTGTTGTTGCCGTTGTTCACATATGCGCTGATTTTAAATTTCGTACTCATATTTTGTCCCAAACAAATGCGATTAAAGGTACGCATAATTTTTTCTATCATCACAATGGTACTGGTATGTTTTTACCTTCAACAATAAGTATTTTGTTGATCATATTTTGTTAACTTGGAAGCTCATAACCTAAACATGTGTATATTATGTAAGTTGAGGTATTTATACATTTTGATGGGCAGCATTTACAGATGTGTATTTTTTAACAGATATCACATTGTCCCTAGGTTCTCGGTATTATTTTTATAAACTAGAGTATTGTACAGTCATGTTTATTTTCTGGGTAAAGTTGTTTCCTTTTTCCTATTATATCTATTTGTATGCATGTTTTAAAAATAAAAACTTGTGTGATTAGATATATTGCTTATCTTTCATATTACTTCATTTATTGTAAAATAATTGCAATGTAAGTGCAAAAAAGTATTGGGATGTATCGTTTCTACAAAATTCGTTCTCAGCCAATGTAACTACCATATAACAGGTTTCTGGTTCCTCCATATGAAAATCCAGGTCAAAAAGAAGGTCACAAGTAGTCCTATTCAGTTGGAGAATTTTATGATGCCATTGAATTTTCAGCAGGGATAGATTCGTCATGAGTGCGGGCATTCATGTCGCCAAACAAAATTATGTCACAACCTGGGTACTTACAGGTAAACATAGCAATGTCGTTTTCAATACAACCAAAAACAAGTTCAACCGCAAATTCACTGGATCCCTTGGGAGATAAATATACCAAACCTAGGAAAACTGGTTTGGTCCTGAGACAACGCTTCAACCATAATACATTTTCTGAACATGTCTTATCCTCACTAAATAACATTTGAGAAAAATACAATTCCCCTACCTGTTTCTCCTGGCACTTGTGTTTCTTTTCCTAAATTTTTTATGAATATTAAGAAAAAATTTAGGGCAACGAATTTGTCCATTTTACATGAGTATATTTTTTATTGAATAATAGGTTTTGCATTAGCGAAACAAAACTTTTTTGTTGGAAAAATTGGGAAAACTGCGAAAAATAAAAACTAAATATCACACAATATTCAAATTTTCAAAACGTAAAACGTGAATTTTGATCATACACATGCCTTATAGTTTTCAGAAAACTTAAGTTTTCCATACTTTAAAAGATTTGTGAAAAACCTAAGTAACCAGAACAACGTAAGTCCTGATAGTACGATTAACTTAAGTTTAAATAAAAAACTTCAGTTTATTCATGAAAACTTAAATTTTATACTTGAAAAACTTAAGTTGTCTGAAAAACTTAAGATGGTGCTGAAAAACTTAAATTTTTGACGAAAAACTTAAGTTTCTTTTAAAAACTAAAACTTTCCTTCAAAAATATGTTATTTTCCGAAAACTTTAGTTTTCCGCCAAAAACTTAAGTTTTTATAGAAAAACTTAAGATCATTTTTGTAAGGGTTAGTGTAATAAGCATAGGGGTCATGCTTGTTCTTGGTTTCGCAGTCGATCTCACCTTAAACTTTTATTCGATGTCACCAAGTGTCGTTCTTCAGAGCTCTTCCGTTTTATTATTTATTTGATTGTACAGATTGCAATGTGAGCAAGTACTTTTGTCTGTACCTGTGGTATTATTTTGTTTTGGAGAGGTCAGCAAACATTGTCCCGGTCTGTAGAAATACTGTACTGTGTTGTGCATGGTGGTTACATAAAACTTATCCAAGCTTTAGAAAGAAATCTGATAACAGAGCTGTTGTTTATCAAACGCTTTAAGTTAATGTCTGCCCCTGAATGATTGTTGCTATATCTTTCAGGTGGACGCATTGATAAAGGGTGCTAAGCTCGAAATATCCTGTTTAAAATTCGTACCTCCTCATTGATGTTTTTACATTATTTTGATATTAAATTACACCCTATGGCGGACAAGGGATTTTTATTTTCTCGTCTTTTCAAATTGTTTTTTGTGTTTTTAAATCCTTTTTAGTCACTGTCACTACCCAGATATTACTGGTACCACAACTACATGTACGTTCTACTGTATTTTCAAAGACCCAAAATTGCGACTGGTTTGCACAATTTAAACACACGAATTGCTGATTAGTCGCATATTGTGAGCGGCACGCAAACGTGCATGCGGTAGTTGGCTTTAAGTGCAATGTCATTTTTTGTACTGTCCTCTGTCTCAAGAAAAATTACTTTTATGTAGTAGTCTCAAATCTGCTTTTGGGGTGCAATTATTCCTGGCCTCATATTCTTATGTTGCATGCACATATTTTGTTTCTTTCTGGTAAACATATTTATACTGGATTATGTGATTTATTTAGATTGAACAAAAGCCTGCTTCATCGTTTAGGTGTCTTGTTTGTTTATGATTGAACTCAGTGCTGTAGTGGGGCGTAGGCGCACGTAGGCGCAGCCAACCACATTTTGGCATTTGAACGTTCAGTGATCAATGTGATGCGGTGGACTTTAGGCACCTACTTACCTCTAATTTTACCACTACAGCACTGATTGAACCATGTCCTCATTATATATTATTATTAGATTGCTGTTTGTAATACACTTGCTGTTAGTTGTCAGAGCCTCTAGTCTTTTCTTTTACATAAGCTTGTCCCCTTTAGCCTAAATGTCACGAG
Organism: Phoronis australis; assembly: GCA_002633005.1. Classification (NCBI taxonomy): domain Eukaryota; kingdom Metazoa; phylum Phoronida; family Phoronidae; genus Phoronis; species Phoronis australis. The sequence goes on along the minus strand of NMRA01000597.1, from coordinate 76,992 downwards.
AAAGTCAATGTCTCTTATACAGACCACTCGATGAAAGAGAGTTCCACAATTACGTAACACTGCTGCTAAGGTCCACTATTGCAAACCCTACTCGCAACTGAATCCGACTGTTAATACTACTCTAAATGTCTGCTCGGCGGAACTGGCACTCATAAACTATCGTATTTGTGTCCATTTAGTAACCGCTTAAAGAGTGTGCAAAAATAATGCTTAAATTCTCATAAACTATTTTATACCATAATATTAGCGTCAAATGGCAAGTACAACCGTGTCATAACCCACTAGTGAGATAACGATTTGGCGGGAAACCGAGGACGGAGTCGAACCCGGGACCTTGGAATTCCTGGTCGCCGACTTTACCACTACACCATACAGCGACTGACGTCAAGAAGAGTGAAAATAGAATACTTAAATGAGCACGCGCAATAATCGCACGTTCAACAAACCGCATTGTACTGTACTTATACGCTACGAGAAATAAGACACATAATTTCCATAAAAATGATATCTTAATTCAGTGAAATTTTTCTCTCATGTCCTCTTACTTGTAAATCACCGATCTCCAGTTTGAATGCAGGTATCGTGTCGTCAGGATCTCTGACTTGAGAATTATATTCAGTTACCAGTGGTAACCTACTTTAGCAGACGATAATTTCCCGGTCGAAGCTTAGCGTGAAAAAACGTGTTTTAAGCTATAATAGTTGGTAAACCTTAATTTATAAATTCAACTTATTTCTGTTATATTTAAGTTTTCAATTGGTTTTGAGTAAAAGCATTATTTGACAAAAATAGCCTGGCTTTTCTTAAAAGTTCACGACCTCCGACCCCGGGCCTCTGACATAGAAAGTAGTTACAAAACCGTGGAGAGTCAGAAAAGGTAAATCGATTCAGTGCAATGTTTCTTGTTTAGTATGTGGTATAAATAGATTATTACAGAGATTATTAACGACTTCGCCATGTAATAATCTATATGTATCTGTGTCTATTTAGTGACCATTTAAAGGAAGTACAAAAATTAATATAGTGCTTAAATTATTGATTGCTTTGTTTGCAAATGAGCTCCGTTCCAATCCTTCTCAAACGCGATTTTTGATTCTAACACAACTCATTTTTAAAACAGGGACAACATCGGGGGCACGAAGGTATTTCATTTCAGGCCGTGGCTTTGGAGCCCACTTCCGCACAGGTAAGAAACTCAAACAGTTAACATTTATTAATACCCAGGCGTTGTTCTCATTTTCATTACTATAGGTACGCCAATCCGTCTAAACCGATCGAAATGCGTATTTTTAATATGGAAGTGTAAAAATTACACTTCAGTCCGCAATTTTAAACATTACTGGGGTAGTTAACCTTTGGAGTAATGACTTCCGAGTCAGTAGTGGGCTGTTCCCATTTCCCCGCATCACTACGAGCAACTTAAGTAACCTGACAAAAAATTCTTAAAGTCATTCTCAGACTAGATGTTTCTGTCCTAATAATATGTGATGGAGCACAATCACTCATTGTTAAAAGCATGCATGGTTCGAAAGTTTGGCAGAGGGTAATACCCAGTAATCCAGAAAGAGACTTTTGTGGACCAAAATACATCCGAATTTGGTCCCATTTTTGCGAGTATTCGTCATGGCGTCATCATTTCCTGGATAAGGCCTACGAACACCTTGTTATCTCATAAAAATGAAGCCACCAAGAGTCATCGTTCTGTATACGGATTTCCCTTGTGCCGGGTTTAGCTGCCTAACGGCGCTACAGAAAAAGTGGCGAAACATGATCAAAAGGTCCCCCGCTTTAGAAATTCGAACCACCCTCCGCGCAATGCTGGCTACGGGCCTGCAAATACTGTGCCGTCGATGGAACACCAAAGTACCTCCAAATCGTATAACGTTTTTAGTCGGTCTAAAATGAAATTAGCAAATTCAATTCAGAATACTATAATATCTTAACGACTGAGAAGTGGTATATAGGTCATCAGTAGCAAGACTATTGCTATCATAACGCAATAACAGATTGTTGAGTAAATGCCTAGATATACTAAATGTACAAAAAAATCCGAAACGTGTAATCACAAATTCTCAAATTATTTACTGGCATGAGTAGTAGGCTAGACTATTTCAGATTTCAACCTTGCAATTATCTGTGTACTGTATGCATTAATTCAAAAAACAACTTCACTGAACAGACACATTATGACTTGAGTCATGATTAACACTGCTTTCATAGAATACTGTGCATAAACTAACACGTTCTTCAATCTACGCTTCAAACAATGCTTCTACAAAACTAGTATGACGTAGTAAAAATATAGTATAAGACAAGGTCCTCACTTCGTGGAGGATTCTTAAAAATCACCCCAATTCTTCCGCACTTTAAACTAAACTGACGCTGTGGCCACAATCTTGAACTTAGCAACGCCCACCAAACAATGGAAAATGGCTACCAATCCCTTGGAGCAGTGAACTATTACATATGACTGTCTGGGAAACATACTACTACTCTTTAAGACTGTCTGGGAAATACATCTGTACAGGTAAATTTAAGAATATGTGCCCGAGTTTTGATTCAGTGTGGCGTCTTTTACACCGCCATCTTATTTTATCAAGATCACCTTGAGTATTATTCTGCGCTCAACGGTGAGTAGACCAGAGCAGAGTTCAGCAACGCTAGGACACACGCAAGGACCTCGCTAAAAAGCAATACTTCGCGAGATACGTGAGATACTGCCGTATATTTTAAACCAGAACACGTGATGTTGGCTAGATTTTTCAAGCTTCGAGACAGCTGTTCCCAGTCGTCACTATATTCCTGATCCCTGTGTTCCCCAACTGGCGTCCTGTTGTGCTTTAGTGGTAAAATTGGGGTTAAGTAGGCGCCCAATGCCCTCCGTATCACCTTGAGCACTGAATTCTAAAAGTGCTTTGAATTCACAAAACCCGACACAAACACATGCACGCCTATTTTTTGACTCATGAGTGGGTATTTACTTCGAGTACGTCTGCAGTGGCGAATCTAGGATGTCGCACAAAGCGGCTCAACCACACATAATAGGAAGGCCTCGTGCATTCCATGAGGTCTATGAAGGAGGGCGGGCAGACAAAATTTTAAAGGAAAATAGGTGCGCAACCCCCAGAAACGATTTGATGGCGGCCTTACTTAGTCGCCCGTGTGGTGTGACTTCGGAACCATTAGTTCCCCCTTTATCCGCCTATGGTGTGACACAATAACTCTTACTTTATCTTGAAATATTACTCTAAAATTTCATTACTCGGCGAACATATATTACTCCGTACGCTTCAAAGACTAATTACCCAAACACCATGTTTCAATGAGCTTCAAACACTATGTGCCCGGTAGAATGTGCACACATGTATGCACTCCTATGTAATGCAAAAACTTGAAGCATAGTTTTGTTGCAAGCAGCCGTTCTTATTTTTTTAAATTTAATTTCATAGTTAGTAAAACACCAGTGACCACTCCAAAGATAGTGTTTTATGTTACAGAATCCTGCACAAACTTTTTGTCGGAACCCTGTTCTTTTCTTAGTTTCATGTCGGCATTCTTACCATATTCTGTGCAAAATGACATAATACCATCGGCACAAAAGAAATTCGAAGTATTAGGATTTTCGCTATCAGAAAAGATGTGGAATTTCTATTACAAACTTCCACGTGAATGTACGAATGACACAACCTTGCTTTCCTTTCAGTTCTATTCCGCTTACTGCATCAAATTCTAACTACTAATTATTTTTTAAATAAGATTAGATATGTGGACTCAAATGTTTGTATTTTTTGTAAATACTTTCCCGAAACTCTAGAACATTTATTCTTTGAATGTGAATATGTTAATTCTTTCTGGCATGGGGTACGTCTCTGGTTAATGACTGCAATGCAAGCAAATTTTGAAATAGACAAAACCACCATAATATTTGGTCTTCAAAATGAACAGAATAGAATTTTGAATTGGCTACTTTTACAAACTAAAATTTTCATCTTTAAAATGAAATTTGCTAACGTTAAGCCTAATTCAAGATGTCTTAAACAAATTTGAGGGTTTGTTTTAATGTAGAAGTTAGTGCTTCGTTAAACACACGGAAATTTAATGATACAAACACATGGGAAGATTGGAAATGTGTTTTTGAAACATGAAGGGAGCCAGAGAGTTGAGCAGATGCCAAAACAGAGATTTAAGTGGTACTTTTTAACTTGGATGTAGCAATGAAATGCTTTCTCACTTTTTTGCACAGTTCTGTACGTCGTTGTGTTGTGCTGCGTATGGATTTTGAGAATTATCACCCTCGGGCTAACGCCTCTCGGGCGATAATTCCCCAAAATTCACTCGAGCTCTAGATAACGGGGGATAACAACTTTGCCATGTAATAATCTATATATATATATGTACCTGTCTTTTTTAGAAAAAAGTGTTGTCGAATTATCTACGTTTTATCATAAGGTTGTGGATGGAACATGGCCAAACAAGGAGCTGGAGGTACTTTCTAATAGAAAACAAGAGCGTTCGTCTTTTATTGTCCGATTCATTTCGCTGAATTCTCGTTCACATCATGAGAGCACCCAGAGGTGCTCGGGGGCTCGAACGAGCCCACTATTGGTCGAAGTGGGCAAAAAGTCCGAGAAAACTAGACAAAAGTCCACTAAAAAGGCGCGAATGCACAATTCACATGTGGTACCCCATTTTTAGTACCCCGTTGTTTTGGTCGTAAAAGGTCCACATTGTCAAAAATTCGAGCCCCCTTATATTTTAGGCTGGGTGGGCGCTGGCACATTCATTTGTACTGCAAGGAAGCGTCTTAATGCAGAGGACCAGTTGTCACAGAGCACTTGGCAGGTTGTCTACTTTAACCGTTTCCCCATTTCTACGAACTCACGCATTCGTCTGATAGTCGTGGTGGAAACCAGCCCAAACAGATCGCAAATACGCCTGACTTCGTGCTCACCATTTTTATCCCGGATCACATCGGCTACGTTTTGGGGTTTAAGATGCCCAGAACAGAGCAAAATAACTACTCATCATTGTCAAGTCAATGCCACTCCAAGTTCACAATAAGCGCTTTTGAATAAATTGTCCAGGACGTAAGATCACGCGCGCCGTAATGTTCAGCAACAATGTTGTCGTCAGCGTAGCATAGTCCCAGCTCTCCTATCTTTCACCTCCGTGACCACTTTCTGGGGGGCAACGGGAACTTTGCATTAAACCCATCAACAGATGTTCAAAAGTCAATTTCAAAAAGTTCCCAAGAATAGACTTCCACGTTTAGCTAGAATTTTAATTTAAAAGTTGGAAAAAATATAACCTCAACTAAAGTGTTAGCCACCAGGTGTCAGTGCAAAATGATCCGAACAACCAATCAAATGTCAGATAAGTATTGTGTTATTACCTTTCCCCTTCAAAAGTCGTCTGCTTGGCGTGAAAACATTCTAGTCTCCTGCACAGACCCTAGAGGTTGGTTGGAGTCTGCTACAGCGCACTTTTCCATATGCATTTTTGGAACATCATTGGCTGTTCCGATTTCAAGAAACAAGGCATTCTATTGGTCAGTTGAATAATTGCTCAAACTAGTTCACCAACATGGCAACTTCCAGTAAGGGAATGTCGATGGATTTACAGCTCTGTTCTCGTCAAACTCCCGCATTTCAAAGCTAAGGAGTCAAGGAATACATCACCAGTAACGTATACGAAACATTTAAGGATAATTATTATCTTTTATACTATGCTGAATTCTGATGTGATGTGATTTTTTACGAAATAATTTGTGGAAGAGATGGTCATTAGCTGATTAGGCCATCCACAACAACAGTCATTTTAGGCACACTAAAGCACCGAATAGCGGGAAAGGAGTAGCTGAGTGAGTCGTGGCCATGGGAGATTGCTTCGATCTTTTCAGAGCACACCTTCTCGTATGTTAACATGTTCATTTACGTTATGTAAGCTCCTGTGATTAGCGTGGAGTTGAATTATTGGGTCAGATAAGGACATACTGAAATACTGCTATTCATGACATTGACATTGTCGTATTGTCATTGTAATGTATAATACACTGGCACACTTGTCACTACCCCCGAAGTTAGGAGCATAAAAATACAGTCAATGATCCTAAACACACAAACATTAACCAGTCTAACAATAGTTTTATAATGATTGACATCGCTTTTGGAGGTGCTATTCAGCAGTGCCTCTGACTGCCATCCTACAGTTGTACGGAGTATTCAATTATTTCGGAGGATTATACACACTCGTTTGTATAGTCAGCAGTATTATTCACAGGGAATTGAATTTCAGCAAAAAAACTCTGGGCTGTATTCTTTTTAAAACAACAAACATCAGTTGCATATGAAACCTTCAGTGGTTTTGGTGCTAAAATGGATCGTTTTATACAGTTCCAACCAAAGAGTAAATATTTTTGTGTGGAATGTATTTGGAAATTCACCCTTTCATGGTGACTTTTGCAATGCCCGAGTCACTGATCAGAGTGTCACATTTGGTCATATGAAATCTATTCAAGTCTCCTCTCTCCTGGACCCAGACTCGTCGATTGTTTCATTTTTTCTTTCCACGTTCACATGATGTCAAGTGTTGTAGAGTTTGCAACAATCTACTAATTTCAGTCTAATTGCAAATTAAGATCTCAGAACCATTCTAAAACATTCTGAAACTACTAAGGTTCACTGTAATCAAAGCATCCCGGAGTTCGACATTGTAAGCAAGCAAACTTTAAAAACCTGGTTCGTTAAAATCACTACTAGTTGCAAAAACATCTCACATTTCAAAATTGGGAGCTCAGGATACCTCAAAGATTTTAAGTTGGGTCACTTGACCCAAATCGACGGTTTCTTGTGCATTAGGTGGGTTGGATTGTTATCCAGGCAATAGTCACTCACTGGCAATCCAAATTTTGAGAACAAGTTTTAACGCCTGCTATTCAGTGAAAAACAGGTTCCTGTTATACAGTAGAAAACACTGGTTCTCAAAGGGAGGTGCCCTGTATGTTACAATTACCATTTTGTTTTACTTAGTGTTTTGAGCAACATACAAGTGTTTCATTCTTGTGCTTATGATCTACGTAATACAGCAGTGATTTCAGTCAACATTTCGGTCTTTTCGAACAGTTTTTCAAAATTACAAATTTGACTCTTACTGAGGGGGCCTCCTCGTGGCAAGAGTTGGGCAGTGTGAAATGCTTCAGAACATTCGCACTGGCAAACACCCTCATGTTGACATCATTAATGTGTTCCTAGAAATAGTATACTCATAAGCTACAAAACAAACAACATGCCAAGAAATTTATCTAACCCTTGGGAACTTGATTTTGCTGATGTATTGATTAGAAATATGGTTTAGTTTAGTGATAGCCTGGGCATTTACATAGCCGTGGGCGCACTACAGCGCCTTCCCCTGATAGAAACTCATTTCAGTTTTGTTCTTGCCTAGCTTCTCTGTCCCTGTCCCCTGTTCATGCAGTGCCTCCACGTTGCCTCACATTACAGCCATTGGTTGCCAACAATTTCACGTTTAGCAACCTCTTGAATAATTCTGACTACACCAGTGTTGCTATGGGAATAGGTTACTAAAGACCCGAATACCATTCAAGTTGCACATTCACTGCCTAGCGAAAGCATAAACCTTTATGAAATTAACACCTGGGACCTGAGTTTCAATTTTTTACTCAGAATTATTTCTGTTATTTCTATTCTAGTTTTGTTTGAATGGGGCTATTCGGAGAATTCTCCTCGCGGTGTCGCTGCTGTACTAGTGGTGATTGAATTGCGCATGCGTGGCTGTCTGCATGTAGAAAAGATGGAATTTTTGTCAAAATACGTCGTCGAGCTAAGCCTTATTACTGCTAATTTCCCTGGTGCAAGTCTTCGACAGGTGGCCACAAATTCCCAAAAGACCTAAGGTTACTATATTCGTGGACAACTGCGGTCAACAGGGTCAACTAACTGACAAAAAGTGTGTGGATGCTGAAGCCCCGTGTGTGCTCTATGTCTATGACTATGCAGTTCCATTCGGAGACTACACAACATTACTTGGTAAGTTTTTAGCAATCAGTTTCTATCAACATCGTTCGGTGATGTTATCCCCACCAGTTACCCCACTGAATAACAGTTTTATTGAGTGGAACTAAGTGTTTCTTTTTGGAAACTCACCCGATGCCGGGTAGGCTAGCAGCACATATTCATATTGTCCTGGGTGGGAGTGCTCCCAAAATAAGAGGTGTATGGTACGTGATGCACAGAAGTCAAGAGTGACTTTTTCACAGCAGTTTCTCTTCAAAACTATGCTGTTTCCAATAAAATTCTCTAGATGAGTGAGTTTCCTTATTTTATCGTGGACCCCACCCCCAGGACCACCAGCTCAGTTATCGAATTAACATGAATAAGCCTTAATTCAGTAAATGTCGTAACATTGCATTGGAAAAAAATTGACACCTAGAATGAATTTTACTTGTTGAGATCAGAAGCACATTTTAAGTGTCATGAAAAATACACATTGTTAAATCACTTTTAGCCTGTTTCACATATTTTAATTCAGATATTAAATAAGACTTGGGTACAAAGGTTATTAGTTTCTACACATAAACATGAAGATGAAATGTCAAGTATGTTCTGCCTTACAAAAGTAGTTTTGTCTTGTCTTTTCTTTTACAATTTGCTAATATTTCTATTCTGTTACAGGCAAGAAAAAACAACTGAAACCAACCGCCTGACCATCTATTTCACCGTTGGACAAAGTGAAAAGCAATCCTTCAGCAATAACCTGAGAGAATTGAACGTAATTCAGAAATTCAGCACCTGATATGCCTGATTATGGACTCCCTCGCAATGTTGTTTCTTTCTGTGCTTTTTCAGTTTGCCATTTGTTTTTAAATACACTGATAATTGTTTATTCTCGAATCTTGTGCATAGCAGATTCTTATCCAGCTAGCTACAATTGAAAACATACAATAAGACAATCGATGCAGTCACTGAATGTCATTTCCCCATAATCTGTACCAAATTGAAAAGTTTTTACCAATAGTATAAAGCCTTTCTTCTGAAAGGAAAATTTAATGTCACTCAGCTTTTGGCTTTCATTTCACTGGGTTCTAGTTTCAATGGCCTATAGAAGCGCTTGTAAAAAAGGTCCAGTTTCAACACGTGGCTTTCTTTCATGTAACCTCATTCAGCCTCAATAACATCCACAATTAGACCCTTGAAGGTAAACACAGCAGCATATCACTTGAATCGTTTTGAGCCCAAAATCAGACTCTGAACTAGACCAGAGTGTGACTAGGTCTTCTTTAGCTTCAGTCCCTCATGTTTCTTCCAGGAAAGGAAATAAGCTATTGTCCACACATGACTCATTGCCTATGAAAGGGCATCCTCACCAACAAGGCTTATTTGTGTAGCAGTCAGATATAGTTCGTCTGGATACACAGACACTCCACTGGCACATTGTCTTATGGTAACTTAGTACTGCGATTCACATTTCTCCAGGGCCACTGACTTGCACATTGTGCCATGCAGCACTGCTGGTGTGTGGAAGTGCTGTGGGAAGAGAACGGAGTAACAAAGCTTGTCTATGATACAGCTTGAAGTGGCCTTAAAATGTCACTGAACCTGGAACAAATATTGAAATATGAATAATTAAGTACTCCAGATTGGATCAAAAATGTTATCCCTGTTTTTCAAAAATATATGGTGATTGGTCTACAGTTTCACATAAAAGTAAATAATTACTATTTTCAGAAACCAAGGGTGTATATAATGAGTATTGCATAAAACTGTGTCTTTATTTTTTATCCCTAGCCATAACAATTCTTTAAACGCATCACTTGTCTGTAAAATATACAAGTTTTTTGAGACAACTTCAAACCTTTGTTACCCATTTTCAAGCCTTTTTAATTTTGATACTTTCAGCAATTTTAAACTCAGATTACAGGTTCATGGGTCTGTCAAGCATACTTCTAGCCTAAGGTTGAGGGAACCGTTTTTCTTCTAATAGAAGATATGAAGACTTGGGTCATTTAAAAATGATGGATAATCTTTCTGTTGTTTAAGAGTAATTACAAATCGTAAGGCACCATCAAAAATGCAATTTTCACAAAAATGGCAGTCATTTGAATTTATAACGACTTGCAACATTTCAAGGCATGAGTTAAGACTATTCAGTCACTGTGAATTCGGAAAATGTAATATATTTTCGTGGTTTTACAATTGATACAAGTAGCAAAACAGTTTCATGAAATCAACTTGAAGGGACTTCGTGAAGGTTAAGAATTACCTCACCATGCTCTTTTCCCCAAACATGTATTACCTGTTATTTCCACACATTCAGTTGTACCAAATATTACAACCCCCCATGCCAATCCCCCCTCGGGACCTGAATAAGTAATTTAACAAAATGACTTTAAAAATAGCTGTTCCTTTTCAAAGGCTTTGTTCGTTGTCTCCAATATTGAAAGTAGGCTTTGACAACAGATCTGCACTGGATGGGAAGATCTTGTTGGTTAGCTGCAGTCAAATGCTAAAAACCAATTTTTGTCCATTCAGGGACGGTGCAGAAGCGATGCATATCTCCTCTGCACGGTACAAGCCTTCAAACCTAAAAACCAAAGGTTACGTGAAAACTGACGTGATAGATTTCCATTTCAACGTGTAATAGATTTCCAGAAGACATATGATAGGGAGTAAACAAATAGTCTAATGCAATGGATATTTATCACTCACGTACCCTTTGCCATTGGGATTGGATTGTAATCTTAACTCATTAACCTGTATCGAGTTGACAGCATAAACATTCAGCATTGATTGATGTAACTGTCACTGATAAACTTTTAGAAATCATTCCAAACAATAATAATGCTTTGATGTACGAAAAGATCCCGATTGCTACGTCAAGTATCGTATCACATATCACAACATACAAAGATTAACCAGACTCTGGCTGGCGACTGACTGCCGCGAAGTCGACATCGGCGAGTGCCTCAGTTAACAGGCATCGGTAGAATAATCATGGAATAATCGTTAAAATAATCACAAACCTTACCTTTGTATGAGGTCGTGCTTACTTCCTCTCATAGAAGCACCCTTTTTACGCAATCTCAGATTCAGTTGGCACGGCTGCAAGCCATTTCACCATGTATTTAAAGGGCTCGTGAAATCGAGGCTGTTAATCTATCACCACTAGTACACGCACGCCCTCTAGTTATTGTAGATTTTCCGAATAGCACCATTCGAGATAAGTTTCTTTTATTCTATACTTGAGTGCTTATTGATGGCAATTGATGATCCCTGCATTACAGTTAAAAGTTTGAGTCTGGGTTTGAAGTTTTACTAGAAATCTTGAGGTTTTTACTCAAAATTTAGCTCGAATCTAGTGGTCAATAAGAACTATCTTGAACTAGCAAGAAAGTGGACTAGAAGTGACAAAAACAATTTCGAGTTCGATTTGGATTGAAGGTTTCGCTCTAGAGGTGTATTCCCAAAACATGATGGCATAATTCTTTTTCAAGGTTTTAAATCAATCTATACAAGACTGGGCTACAATCTGTTTAGCCAAAAAGCATTTAAAGGCTATGTGGAGAATAATAAAACATTTATACTAAACTGTGTTGAAAAAAATTAACCCTTTTGAAGTTCCTTACCCACAAATTGTACATTTTTCAAGCTGCTATTATGGTAGGTGTATACACTGATCAAATCTCCAGGTTCCTAACTAAAATTAGTAAAAGGGGAGTTTTAACTAGTTAGACATGACTCTGAAAGTGACAAAAATCGAAAAAAATATTTTTTGTAGTTCGTTTTTTTTAAAAATCGTATTTTTCAATTTTCAAAAAATCCAATTTTACCTCGAGTTTTTTTTCAAAATGCACAGGGGTCATCATCAACTGTTTCCTTGCGCAATATTCTACTTATCCATACCAAATATATGTACAAAATCATTATGATCTTGATTTTGTGGCATTTTTTTGTGTGTGAGTTGGGGCAAGCACGCCACTTTTTGTCATTTGGTCACTTTCCGTCTAATAACTAAAAATCTGGTTCATTTATCGATTTTACTTCAGTCCTAGAGGATTTCAAATTTGCAACTTTCGTAAAAATTGACCCACATGTTGTGGAATAATAGGCCCGAGATCTTGTCACTATCCTGAAATCACGAGCCGAGAAAAACGGCTTTGAAGTTAAGCGGTCCATCGATTGCCACTTGAGATCAAATTTCGTTCAAAATGCGTGGTCATTATGTTCCAATTTTTGTTGAAGTACTAGAAATAAAGCTGATACTTACTTCATGTTTAGAAAATGTGACATACCTGTTTGTTTACAGCGTAATTTTAATCATTTTTTCGAACTTGTGAAGCACGACAGACGACCAAAACAAGTATGGCTGTCACGTGGGCGGAGCTTAGCGTTGATTTATTGCCTGCTGTACTGGTGTGCCGACCACACATTTAAAACCACGTGTTGATTGTTTACACGATTCATCTGAACTCTCCACTCAGTATAGTAAAAGACACTCTATATGACACAGACCTATTTGTTAGTATTCCAATATTATCATCAACCAATATATGTGTTATATCAAATCGCCGCATTACTGTCTATTGGCGACGAGGATTAAGAACTACTTTCATAGTAATGGTTCAACATTTTTACGAGCCTGTACCGAATGGACTTTGGGGTAAGAAAATATCACTTTCTGCGCAAACAGGTTCGCTTGGGTGAGATTCTCAAGTTACTAAAGTTTCTTATATTGCTTTCCTCTAGAATCGTATAATATCATGAGTTTTAATTCAGGGTTACGTTTGAATCTATGCACTAGAAAAATTTTGTTATATTGAACACTGGGTCATTACTCTAATTCTTTGGGTTACGGCCAGTAGCAAGTTAAAAAATCCTCTGGGTTTGACAGCCTAGTTTCTCCACGGCGCGTTCCCAGCACAGAAGCACGGTTTATCTGCGAAGACTCTACTCTGAGGGCATGTAGTTGTCAATGTGTCGAGCGCGCGGCTTGTCTTCATAGCGCGTGCATGCACTCTCACCGAATCGTGCAACACCACCCACGTCGATGCTCAGCGTCCTCTCGCAAGACACCTTACCTCATATTACCGACTTCTCTTATACACGCACAATTTCTGCACTGACTCCTCAAGCTGAGTGCAGTGATGGCTTCGGTAGGACTTGACGTACTTTGCAGATACACAAACAGGCTAAGGCTCGGAACAGGGGCTAGTTCACCATTTCACTACCAACTTTCACATGGTCAAAAATAGAATTCTTTTATTCTTGGTCTTGCTACAACACCAATATCAGCTGGTACAGCACTCTCGATTGCCCGGTTACGCAATGCTTGTTGACAGGGTTAGATTAGAGCTAGTGTCCTTGTACATGTATATAAGCTCCGCCCAAGTTGTCAATCACTGAGCTGGTGAGCACTCAAGCCGTACGACTTACTGAGGCTTGGTCAAATATAGCTAAAAAACAACTTTGGATTTTCAGAATGATTTAATTTTTCTTCAGTATACTGTGCATCAAGAATTAAAGATTAGGATGACATAAAAATGTAAAAAACAGTCAAAATTATTTTCTTTGTGTATCCGCCTACCTTAAGAAATAACAAACTGTCAATTTTTTGGAAACCCCGAAATTATGCTCAGTTTGACAGAAGGGGCAATTTGAGACTAATTTCTTGGGTAGCAACCAAATCAAAAGTTGTTTTTGTTATGGCATATATCTGCTTTAAATCTCCCTGAGCTAATGTTATCAGATTCAGTGTATTCAAATCCAATATGTTTTGAAATGTTCAACACAATACATTCTGTGTTTTGCACACTGGCAACCACTCGTGTGATTTATAATCTTCCAGTTAGCCAGAGTATACTGGACTTTTCAGGTTGTCCTGAAAATGCTTTAGCAAGACCAGAAAACATGATTTAAACTCTCAATCACAATCATGTCAAAAATGCCGCGAAGTGGCTTTTTCATGCCATATTGCATCACCATGAGAAAAGAGGAAATCTAAGAATGGCCAGTAGCAGTAGTTTTGAATGTTCCCTGGTACCCATGATTAAAGTTTCCATCAGCTGACACTGGGCATTGTGCTCTCCTGGTAATTGGTTCATTACACACACCCAACATCAGAAGGCCATATACCATTGTTACCCTAGGCTGTACTCAGCTTAGCTGGACAGTGAGGCTAATTGATTTCTGCCAAAATGGATGGTAGTCACAATTTTGTCATGTGCCAGTCAGCAGAATACACAAACTCAATTAACATTGCATATTGTATTTCAGGTCCAACTGTATTTGAGTTTTTGTCCACCAAGCTTGGTTATTTAATTGATCAACATGTGAGTGTGGTTGTTGTTCATAGCTGTTTGAACAACTTAAGGATTCTCACTGATGACAAGACAAATGTCAATCAATAAGCATGCGCGTTCATTAGATTTGGCAGTTAAAGATTTCAGTATGGTCAAAGCACTGGTACTGACATGTAGGAACTAAAATTACATGTACTGCTCAAAACAGGCTTTCAATCTGCTTAAGTTTGACAAATTGACCCCGTAGTAATATTGCATTGAATATGTTTAATTTTCAGAAAGTTTTCGTCCCTGAGCATGGAAGACTACATAATACTGTTTGTCAATATGGAACCAATCATCTCCATTAGTTCTATGCTATGTTCCAAGGTAAAATGGGTTGATTTACTCCTGGGTTAAGTCTTTATTGAAATTGAGAAACATATATCAACGCATTTTTTCTATTTACTAGTGTCTGATGTCAATCTTCATGTGTGTGCTCGAGATTAGACTCTTAATCTCGTACTGTTCCTTACTGAGATTACATGCGGTATATTGGCTTCGGTTGAACGGATAGTTTGTTATTGCTTAAGACCTGGTGCAATAGCCATGGCTTTGAGCAATAACAAAGTTTGAATTCTTCCAAGTCCACTAAGGAACAAGTTGAGACAGGGATATATACATGGCTTGGAACTTTCCTTTTTTGTTTTTATTTCCTCTTATTCGATTTCCAGCTTCTTTTTATCATCATTTTTGGCTTGATTCATGCAAAAACATTTATTTCAGTTTAATTTTACAACACAAAAATATTTCTATCACACAAGCCTATTTGTGAAATGATAGATCACTTGGAAAATTTTCCTCTTATAGTAATTCCAATTCCTGTATATAGTGGTAAGTTGTTCAAATCAAAATTTATTCTTTTTCACATAAGACGCATTTATATCAACTTTAAGAGACACCATCTGATAAGCGCATTCTGAAATCAACAATTGTGCTTGTACTTTCCAAGATGTTCACCACATTGTTAGGTATAGGGATAGGATTCACTCCACCATCCTTGGGCTTTCAGAGTACCCTCCAAAAACCTTTCCAAGGGGGTACTCCCACAGCTTTATACAAGACACGACACTCAACTGGGTGATTTTTCTCAAACAATTCCTCTTCAAAATGGTGCTTGAAAAAATCCCTACCAAAGCAAACTTTTTCCCATGAATACAACGGGTTTCACTCTGGAAGTTAAAAACACTGCAAATGGTACCGCCGGGGGACAAAGCAGTTGCAGCGAGGAGAGAGTAGCGGCGGGGTGAAAATGGTAGCGAGCCGAAGGCAAATGATATGTGCCCCTAGTAATTTGCGTTTACCTACATGTGTGGAAACATAGCATATTTGTTTTTACAAGCACGCAAACTAGTCTTTATATTGTAGTACGTCGTAAAACCCTAAGACTTTTTGTTTTTAACTCTGGTTTACGTTTTCATAAAGATTCACCGAAATATAACGATGCTTCAATGGCGCAGCTGCTATTTCGAGCGCCACAGTCCTACCTCGTCACCAGCATTGTCATGCAACCTCAAGCCAGCTCTTCCCCACAGAGGTTTGCAGCGTCCCTCGGTGGTTTGCCCTCACCCATTTGGGTGTTTCCCAGCCGCCCACCTCACTTTCGAGATTCGGTCTGGAGAGGACGCCCCAGCTACGCTGCGGCAGTACGCAGTTGTATCATTATGAAGCATGGACTGATAGTTCACGATAAAACGCGCACCCACTGAACTTCATAACTCAGTCCAACTTTCAAGCGAATTTGACAATGAAAAGTAAAATAAATCTAATTCTATATTTAGGAAAAGTTCGTATCTATTGGGGTAGCGACTGAAATACGCGAGTTACAATTTGAGTGTTTTAAAAGGGAAGTCTTTGAGTATTTCAGAATTTAAAAAGACATACTTAACAAATATTTAAATTTCATGATTTCAGTGAGAGTTCAGGGCCCCTTTATCTTGAGATAATTGAAGTTGCAAATGACTCCTACCACAGGAATGTTTGTGGGCGTGAATGGCTTGCTAAAGTTGCCAGTCACGTTTTGTTATTTATATTTTGTTTAAAGATCGATAAAACACGCATTTCGAGTTGCGTAGTTATTTTAGAAATCTCATTCAAACAAGCTTGTTATATGTGAAACATTCACCTATTTCACGAAAGCGCCATCTTCCCGCGCTATCTTTGAATACTGATCGAAAACGAAGCACACTGATAAAACCTCGTGAGTGATCATCAGCTAGCCATGATGGTGTACTGTGCAGTGCCTGTATGTACCAATTCCAGTAAGAAGTCGTCGGTATGCTTCCCAGGGATATCATACTTAGCCACTCGCCCAGTCGCCCATGTGAGTAAAAATGGTGCTGGGCGAGTAGAAGTCGACTTGCGGTCGCCAAGTGGCGAGCGAATTTCAGAGCACAAAAGCACTATATCGTTTCCCAGATGAATATGAATAATTTTCCTCCTCGTTTTGCTGTTTTTATCATGAATTTAAGGTTCGGTTTGGTCATCGTGTCGATGCTCCGTCAGTAAAAAACACCGGCGCAGTGCGACCCTACCGATTGAGTACATGTCACCCGTTACGCGATTTGTCAAAAAAATCCAGTGTGAGGTCGTGCACAAAGAATTTGTGGACTAGGTGGAAGACCAGTCCATGTGCTCATAGCAAATGAAATACCGTTATTCTTGGAACTGATTTCTTATTGTAATGTACAAAATTAATTTATAACATTGGTCCTAATAAGCGCCCATGCCCCTATAAGCGTCCCCACTTTGCTAAAATAAGCGCCCAGTCCATAAACGTGTATATATTTGTGCGAAAAATGTCTCACCTACAGTTCTAAAATTCTACAGTAATGTATTCAATTTATCAATAATATCAGACAGTCCTGAAAAATCATTGTGCGCGGAATTTCTAGTCCACGAGCCTGTTTAAAGATCGATAAAACACGCATTTCGAGTTGCGTAATTGTTTAAGAAATCTCATTCAAACAAGCAACGGCCGGGTGACTGAACTTCGGGCTAGGGGAGTAGATTTTCTGGCTCACTCGCCCAGCTGCCGAGCAGAGTTTTTCAAGAAGCCTGGGTATATCCCTGACTTCCAAACTTTTCCAAAAGAAGGAAAAATGCGACAGGAATGGCTGAGGAGGGTAAAGGTTTAGTTGCCGCGTCCCTAACTCTTGTGCGTATTGTTATGTTTTTGGGAGATCGATTCAACATTAGACAACTTGATTTTTAGTAACGTTGATAAGTCTTTTGACCACAGCACCTTGCAGGACGATGCCATTTTTGTCAAGGCGCCTGGTTTTCGATCAACACGACAGCAGCGCCCCGCGTTCGTGAAATAGGCGAATAAGACCCACTTTAAGATTTGCAGTATTACATGACAAGATTTCTCAGAAATATGTCTGAGCGACGCACGCATTTTCTGCATCAATTACAGGGGGTGGCGACTGTTTGTTTTGCGGCTTTATAATGCTATCACTGTCTTTCAAACGAGACGTATGTACAATGGAGAATGAAAGTGGTTTAATCCAAGGTGTCTAGTAAGTTACAGTGGACATCAGCGCATGACACATCTGTAGCAGGACCAACTTTTAGAACGTCATTTTTAGAATATAGCTCCGTTTCAGGAAAGATTGTTAGCACCGGCGTATAAATTTGGGTTGCACAAAGCTTGGATAAGGTTCGGATAACTATCCGGCGGATATCTATGTTATACGGTGGATAGCCAAATTGGATACCATATAAGGCAATACCCATAATTCCTGTTACCATGGCACAGACAAAATGGCTGAAAAGAAAAGATCTTGCAATTGACCTATCGCCAGGATTATGAAGTACGGCTTAATTGACCAATCAGAACGCAGCAATCTTGGCACACCTTCGTCTGCTTTTCCAAGCCGCCATTTTACCCGACAAACCACACGCAGTCGAGTAAAACTTACTTTAGTCTATAGCTCAAGAAATTGTCCGCTAAGAATGGGGAAACGGTGTTGATATCACGTGTGTAGCACCGACAGCCGTTATGCTGCTCCAGAATAATATCCCGTCATTTTTTGGCATGTCCTAAGCCAAAAAATGATGTTGAAAAGCGTAAACTATGGATCAAACTGTACGTACGGCCACACGAGCAGCTCAACTTAACGATGTTGCTTGATAACTCGAAGGCTACTATAAACACAAATATATTAGTTCCAAGATACGCACTTTTCAGCTTGGTGGCTATGGTGCAGGGCTATCTCAGATTTTGACTCCCGAGTTGACTACGTCAGGCCCGCCTTTGTCTCGGCACCTGCTGGATCTCAGCACTCTAGCGGTAGTCCCCGGAAATTGTTGTTTTCAAGGACATTTTATTTGATGTTTTTTATTTATTTCAACCTAATGGACATTATTTTGTTCCGTATCAGAGGTACATTTTTGTTATTCATAAACCGTAAGCTGGCGTTCAACTGAACTTCTCTCCCGGTCAAAATTCAGAGATTCGATCGGCACAGGGAAGGACACTGGATTACTGCCGGAACTCAAAGCCTTGGTGGAGCTGTTGTCACTAAAAATAAACTGTTGAACTACGTTTTGACGTGTACCTCTAGTATACACTATGTCTGCAGAGTTAGAGAGAGCTCATTTTGAAGTTGTTCAAACATGGTATTTAGATTTATGAAGCTTTAAAAAAGAATTTGAGTTATTTTTGTAAATACCCTATTTTTGCAACTACCACACCAGACTTGTAATCTTTTGTAACCATACCACGACTTAGTGACCACGCTACCTTCAATGAAAGCTAACTTTATGAAATGGAAGTACAAAAAATGCCACGTTCATAAGAAGGTAGGCCTAATTTAAATGTCTTAATGGTGCAAACGGACAATTCCATAGGCGGATTTAGGGGGGGGGGGCAGGGGAAACAGCAAGAGCGTGAGGAAATATTGAGTTCAGTAACTAGGACCGGTAGCGGAAGAGGGGGGGCTCAGACCCCAGATCGCGGCGGAACCGTGTTCCTGTTTTTTTTAGTCCACCGATAGATTTTCTGAACAGAAGGTCCAACGGTCTACATCCCTGGCCCCTGCAACTTTCGGGCAGCCTGTGCACATACAATTCCACGAGGCAACATATGTTGGCCCCCCGCTGTGGTATCCTAGATCCGCCACTCCAGACATTAATTTTACTTAGACACAGCCCTAGACCTACCCGGAGCTAACTGTTTGGCCAGGGCGAGATGAGTGTGTACCTGAGTTATGAACCTGAATTTTTTGATGAAAATATTTCGTTACAAGATTAGAAAAGCGTAAACAGTGCTATCGAGTCGACCTAGTCAGACACTATAGTGCATGTGTTGTCTGTAATCTATGACCTACTTTACTCCAGGAGTCCCACCAGTTGTGACCTACTTTTCATTTGGCGAAATTTAGCAGACGACAGAATAAAAATATCGGTGAATCTTCACTGATTTTATTCGAAAGATCATGAAATCTATGGAATCGTACAGATAATTCGACTTTAAGATACATACCCAGCTTTACACGTATCAGTGGCCTTGTCATTTGTCAGATGAAGGTGGCCCCGAGGCCGAGGGGTTCTTCGGATTTTCGCTGGCTCCTCGAGCACTTATTTTTTCATTGTCACCTTTACAAATTCCCATATCATGAACGTACGATTCACTGTTGAAAAGCATCGCCTCTTGTCTCTGTCAATGCGTTTTCAAATAGTACAAAAACACTCATCGATTCCACCAGGAACGTCGTTTAGCGACAGTGTATTTGCCTCTGACATCTTGTTCGAATGTCGGGTATCACGTGACTTTTCGCATAGGGGCGGAGCTTGCGATAGGTCAATTGGACAAAGCACGAAATCAACCTTCTGACTGAACTTGCCGAGTCAAACTTGCAAGTAATTAATAGCAAGTTCAGTCAGAAGGTGACGAAGGCCGAAAAGAACTCAGTTTGGGAAGACATAGCTTCCAAAATCACAAGTCTGGGAACAGCGAAGAGAACAGCATATGACACAAAGGAAAAGTGGAGGCACATGGTGTCTGGGGCGAGAGCCTCAAAGAACCAACTGCAAAGAGAGGTGAAGAAAACGGGAGGAGGCTCTCGCCCCAAACCCATGGAGGAGGCTGAGAAAAAAATCGTGGCACTGTTTACAGACACACCCAGTTTCAGTGGACTGGAAGCTCCAATTGAATCAGGTATGAATTAATCAAGTGAGGCAAAAGAATATTCCTTGGTTTATGATACATTATCAACAACACTTCATCAGAATGCTCTCTATTCTTTCACTTTTCTTCAAAATTGAAACGTACAACTCCCTTATGTGTTCAATAATTATTTGCTACGTGGCATTCACTGCTTTGAAAAAATAAGTCAACCAAGTTTGGAATCTAGGTCACAGGGTTATAAATATCAACGGAACCGACACATTGCACCATAGATTATAGACAACAGATTCGCAACTCCGGCATATTCTTACGAGTTGAGTTGACCTCTCCTAACCTATCTGCTGCAGTTTCCGGTCAGTTTTAATTTGACGAGAAATACCTGCATCTACTTTACTGTACAAAACAGCGAAAAAACATTAATTTATATTAATTTCGGTATTGAAACGCTCTTCAAAATCTTTCAATAGTAGAAGTNTATTTTAGTTTCCACATCTTCATTTTAATCAACGCACTATTGTTGAATTTATGCACGTCTCGTAAATGATTCCAAAAGAATTCCACTGCGCTTCTTGAAAAGCAGTGCCACACAGCCAATTTCAGATAAGGCAAAGGTTTAAAAAAATAATGCCATCGCCGTTTTTTGTGTATTGCAAATTATTGATCGCGAATTCACTAAAATATCTCTTGAAACTTTTTTTTCAAGAAACACGCCAATGAGGTCTCGTAAATGATTTGAGATTTGGCTTCACTCAGTAAACATGGTGGTAATTAAAATTTATTTTTTGTTGATAAAAAACGTTGACTTTCTCTTTAAATATGTCTCGCTGAGTTTCCAAAACGCAATTATTCGTTTCGATTGGACAAGTTATTGTAACAAAAGAGAGCCTGTTTCTACTTTGTCGTTTTTTCAGCTTCACGCAATTTTATGGAACCCTAAGCTACATGGTGCATTGTGACACCTACCATGTAAACTGTAGCCGGTCATAAAACACAGCACCCACGTTAGACATATTTTTCTTTATTTTAAAGGTCTTTTGACATTGTTTCATGACTTCGGACATTCTCTGTGGTGAGCTGAACATTGGCTTCAGCATTTGTCGCGATTCATTGAGAATGAATGTAAAGTTTTCATCTGGAAAGGTTGGATGAAAACAGAGGAGATGACAATATCGATGACAGTTGTAACACCTTAGATAGATATCACCGTTCACCAACGTTGTCGCGAACCCTGCATCGTTCAGTTCTTGTTCCTGTATCCACAAATAATCCTGAACTGTAGGAAAAAAATGACAAACAACNAAAGGTTGGATGAAAACAGAGGAGATGACAATATCGATGACAGTTGTAACACCTTAGATAGATATCACCGTTCACCATCGTTGTCACGAACCCTGCATCGTTCAGTTCTTGTTCCTGTATCCACAAATAATCCTGAACTGTAGGAAAAAAATGACAAACAACACAACGAATCAAATTTCGAAAATCATCGCCTTCGTACGATTCCGTGTTGCTGTCACCAGACTGATGTTCTTCCCCAACGTCCATCGTAAAAAATCGACGTCGCAAGTGATGGAAACTTGTCTACGCTATCGTCCTTTGTTTCTAACCTTTAACCCATTTTTTAATAAAGGGGTGTACTGTTTTTGGCTCATGTTGATAGTGCATAATCTATGATCTTACAATGTATTAATAGTGTTAAATGCATATATATGAACTGGTCTCATTGAGGTGCACAGCAAATAAATTAACTATAAGAAATTAAAGTTTTGAAAATATAAAGAGCAGTAACAGACTCCCTAAAAATTAGGCTTGTTTTCGAAAGGATTGCGCCATTGGTGATCCGATTGGTTCAATCGCTTGCGGCGGGAAAATTGATAGACCCAGTTATTGTGCGCGTGTACACTGTATCAATGCTTTGTATCTTATTCTTATTTGTCTAATCTGTTGATACAGTAAATTTCCTTATTTATGCCCATCCTGATTTAACCCCGACTTGAGCTCCTTGGGTTTTACCATATTGGGGCTGTCCAGGGACTCACGTGCATGCGCGCACCCAGTATTCAAAATGGGGGGCTCGAATTCCTGACGTTATGGAACTGTTGTTAACAAGAGAGCGGGCAGACCTTTTTGCCCACTTCGCCAAATGGGGGGCTCGAACCCCCCCTCCCCTCTGAGTGGCGCGCATGACGTGGTGCTTACTCGAATGAGTTTCATTTTAGCGGCTAATTCCAATTGTGTAGGTGAAGTAAATTAACAAAGTGGATGATTATCATCACCGGTATTTCATCATTAGTATTTTTGTCGGCCTATCAAGTTTTCCGTGACTAAGGATTGTCACATCTGTAAGGTAGACGTGTTTCAGTGAACCTCCATGTTTGTGGCGTTATTTATACCTGACCAAACTTTGAAAAAGAAGCCCGCGTTTAAACCAGGAGCTGCATTCGGTGCAATTTGTGTAGACGTTTCATGCGCGCACCCAGCCTCTAATACGGGGGCTCGAATCTCTGGCAAAGTGGACC
>NMRA01000597.1:33516-52956 GCA_002633005.1 Phoronis australis | reverse complement strand
CGGGGTTGTTGTTCACGGTATTGTAACAGTTGTTCATGGTACTGTTGTTCACGGTATTGTAACAGTTGTTCATGGTACTGTTGTTCACGTTACTGTTATTCACGGTGCTGTTGTTCCCGGTACTGTTGTTCATGGTACTGTTGTTCATGGTGGCAGATCACTATGTAGAACCAAACATATTAGTACTAGCATTGCCTTTAGGTCATTTTGGACCTTGTCAACAACTGTGTGTGTGTTTAACCATAGATTATGTCCACTATGGAAGCTAACGCCTCTGCATTTCGCCTGCGTAGCCGAACAACCGGTCACACAGCAACCGACCATGATTAGCAGACGACGTACTTGCCGGAAATTACACCAGATAATTGAGCCAGGTGTCGCCAGTGAATAATGACGTAAAGGCTTGTGCGTAAGACCACAGATTTCGTCCATTGAAAGTAAACGGAGTTGGCGGTCCATGTACTATAGTCTATGGTTTAACCAATATCTACAGTAGTAAACTAGGTTTTAAGTCGGTAAAATTATGTATTTTCTGGATGTAAAAAATCCGACAGAGTTTGATTTTTGTCTTCTTACCAACCTGCTCTTAACTGGACCTAGGAACCAGATTCCCAGGATGACGTGACCTTGCCTTTCTATAGTAACAGTTTGAAAAAAGAAACCTAGAAAATAAATCTGAAACTAAATAATGCGATCCAGATCCTCCCTGATCTCAAATACGTAATCCTGTCATCATTACTTTTACTTTACTGTTATTTTTCACGCGTTTAGCACACAATGTGACAGGAAGTGAAATTCTGTTCTGTCAAATTTCTCTACAAAAGTAAAGATTAAGAACATATGCCCATTACAAGCGTGGTTGACAGTGTGTAGATGTCTTGAAACAGCATTTCCTGCTAAAGTTTCCGTTTTTTTTTTCCAAAAAGGTGACCATCCAATGAAAATTTGAGAAATGGACACTTTTGCAATTGTTTTTGTGCAAAATCAGTGAATTATCATTAAATACGTTGGATGTGAACCCCGATGTGCAGGTGCAGGGTGAGGGAAACTTGATGTATGAAATGTTTTATTATTTCAGTTAAACAAGATGATAGTCGACGCGTTATTGGAGGCATCCGTCCCTGCTGTGTCTCAGGCTGTGAGTAATCCATGACAAACCTCCTTTGGCAACCAGAGTTCTTTCTTTAATTAGAATCAGGCCAAAAAGCATATTTCTGGTCTTTGGTTTTATTTGCAATTGAGTTGATGGTGTGATAGTGTCTTTAGTTGCTCATTTTTATGAATGAAAATCCACTGACTTAAGATGAAGGAAAGTGGTGCGAGATTTGGTTTTTGTTTTTTCTCATCCTGCAGAGCTCAACAGAGGCAAAAATGTCCTCTGGAAGATATAAGTGCTGGCATGACTTGGTCTCGTATTTCCGAATTTGGGCTCGTAGGTTAGAATCGTGGTCAGCGCTCATAGGGGTGATCGAATTTTGAGCTTGTATTGTAATTTTTCCACTCCCTGTTTCTATCACTTCACTCTGTTGGTCGTCGCCAGTGCCAGTGGTCACAGGGGACATCATCTTGTTAGTGTCCTCTGCAGTGCATCTAACAATGACCAGGTTGTTGTGTTGACACTTACAGGATCTAAAGTCCAACCTGTACAGCCTCTCATGCAACGCAACAAATTTATTATTTATAAAACCATTCCTTTCTCACATTTTTAAGAGTCAAATCGTGGCCTTTTTTTCACATCTCAAGCCGAACTGAAATTTTGTGTCTGACCTATTTTTTCATAAATGGCACGTATGCAGTGCCATACAAGCAAACATCGGGGTCATGTGACATTTTGTGACTAAACTATTTTTCCCTATATAGCACATTTTCAGTGGCAATAAAGAAATGAAATGGAATTGCCCAATACACGGAATTACACGCCAAGCTGAAGCACTTCGAGGGTTTTTATTTCATGCGAAACTAGTTATTGAATATTTTACTAACATCAGACGCAAGATTTTTTTCTTGTGAAATTTGCACTGCACCATTCTCGCGTACCAGTGGGTCTTTCAACCTGGGCTTGCTTTGCTGTGTGCTGGCGGAAGTTTTGAGACAGAAAATTTTTCAATCGTTCAAGCTGGGTAAGTTTGAACAGCGCGAACATATGGAGGGAGTTCAGGCGTAGATTTGTCAAGTTTGCATCCTCAACAATTTTGCCAACGTTTGTATGGCATGTCAGTTTTTGAATTTTGGTGTTTATTTTTGAACGTGACTGTATTTTCTCCTATTTCAAATTGTGTACTTGGCTACTCAAATAAATTTGTTGGTTAGAGAGGACCGATTTAACTTTTGTCGGCAACTAGCCTTACGGTTGCAGCAAATCCTTTGGGTATGTATAATAATTCCAAAAGTGATGGATGACAAGGGTAACTTTACTGCTGAACATCTGATATGAATGAGGCCAATTTTGCTTTTTCCACTCATAAGCAATCACCTACTTTTGTCAAACCCTGGCTTGGTAAACCACCAAATTGTAAATCTTGCTTCCGTGCCTTTGTAGAGCTTTTCAAAACAGATGACACCATGGCTGCAGTTGGTAATGTTTGGATTTTTTTTCTTAGTCATTGAGGGCATGTCTCAAAATGAGCCAGGTTACAAATCAGAACTAAATGTGCTTTTTGGCTTGACATGGCGTAACTCCAGTGTATTCCGTGACTTGTTTGCATGTGTCACGGCAACCTGTTTTTATGGTCGTTGTGGCCTGGGTAAGTGTGTCACTGCAACCTGTGACGTTGCAGTTTTCTAAATTATCGTTTCACTTTCGTTTTATACAACCTTGGATTTTTTCATGAAAATCATTATAGTCATATTTTTGATAGCCTATGCGAAGTGGACTATTTTAAAAGCACATCCTAGCTCGGTTTTTTGAACAGTGCATGAAGCAATCTGAAAGTTACTTATGAATCTGGTCAGTCATTCCTGACAAGTGATTTTACACAGTTAGTCAATCTTGGACATTTTTCTAGAGTCCTGCATAACCTCACTGGGTACTCCAGTACCTTTGAAAGCTTATTTCGCATAACTTTGCTGGAACTTTCTTATAGACAGTGTGTGCTTCTACCTTTTAGGCATGTGGTAGCTGGGTAACAAACAATGGTGTCGTGATTCAAGATAATGTTGCCGGGCTGCGCCATCTCGTGGCAGCTGGGTTTGTACCTGTTGTCCACGGGGACGCTGTCATTGACACAGCTAAAGGATGGTCTATTTTGAGTGGAGATACTCTTATTAAAGTAAGTAGCTTGCACAGTTGACCCCTGTCCATCCGTGTTTATTGGGAACTCTATACTCAGTGAAGGTACCGTTTTGTAAATATCCTGCACGCTTGACCACTATCCAGTCTTGCTTAATGGAGCCCTGCATGGATTATGTGTATGGATAGGAATACCTGTGAGGTGTTCTCTTGTGGGGACTCCCGTATGAGTCGGATCGTACTTGCCTGACATGTCGGCTTACGATATAAATCGCCCTTTAACCTCGTTACATGCACCACAGTGCTGTAGAACCAATATAAGGGTTTTGAGATAAGAAAGAAAGTTAGTATAGTTTCAACTAAACAACAAAAACAACATTACAAGCCGGAGGGTAAGACCTCAGTGTCCAGTTTGCACAGTCCTGAAGAAACCAAATGTTGCTTCGTAGTTCAGAACTTGTGAACGACAGATGAGAGTTCACAGTCCTGACAAAACCACAACATCATTGACCAGAGCCGGTGGGAGATATGTTGACGGAAAATTGCAGAGCAGTTCACTGTAAAACTTGATGAGCAAACAGTCTGCACAACCAAACCACCTCCAGCACCACCTATTGTCAGAAGCTGAACTAAAGATTACATGACATCAGGCTCTGTCATTTTTAATCAGTTTTCTTATGGTCCTTGGCCTGAAAGAAACAGAATCAAGATACTCAACTTTTGTGATATTTTTGATTATGTAATTCATAAAATTAATGTGTATTAAAACGCTATTAAAGTCAAACTTTGTGTTAAAAAGAACTTATGATTTAGGCTATTTACTACTACAAAAGTGGTCTCAAAATTTCTGTTAGACAAACTGGAGGTGATTTCTGGCCTTTTAAAGATCTGATAGCTATCCTCATAAAATTTGAGTTCACAACATGAACAGAAATTTTATGAGCCACGTGTGAAGAAATAAATATCTGTCATTTCTTCCAGCAGAGCCAGAAATCGGTTCTAAGCTGAGGGAGAAACGATCTAGGTCAGACCTATTTTGTAACATTAAGTGACCTATGTCAAAACTTGCTTTTTCACAGAAGGCACAGGTGTAAAAATGTTTAGTTATCTTTTACACCTCAACTGATCAGAGTCTTGTCCTTACAGGTTCTGTGCGAGAAAGTGACTGTATCTCGTGTCGTCTTTCTGACCGATGTTGCTGGTGTTTTGACCCACCCTCCGGGTCACTCCGAGTCCAAACTGATACCCAAGATTCAAGTCACACCAGAGGGCTCTGTTAGTTGTAACATATCGTCTAGTTGTAATCAGCACGATGTTACTGGAGGAATCGCACTGAAAGTAGACACTGCTGTAGATATTGTCACGGCAACCAAGGGAAGGACAGAAGTCTTTGTGTGTCAAATTAGGTCTGATGCAGCTTACAAGTCGTGTATAGATGAAAATTTGGAGAATTTAGAGGGAACTTTAATCAAGTTGTGGACAGCATAGACAGAGATGGCTTATTTTGATGGAGTTGGGTTATAGATTTTTCATTTCATTCACAAGATCACTTTGATTGTTACATGATGTCATTAGGCACCCAGCCCAGCCTTCACCATGGGGGGCTCAAATTTCTGACGTTGTGGACTTTTTGCTAACAAAAAAAAACGGGTGTACCACTACGAATTGCGTATTTGCGCTTATTTAGGGACTTTTGTTCCATTTTGTCAGACTTTTTAACTCTCAGGGGCGAACCTTTTTGCCTATTTCGCCAAATGGGGGCCCCCCGAGCCCAACCTGGGTGCGCGCATGGGATGGTCAATGGAAGCATGACTTGATATTGCAATGACCTTGCAGGCTATACTCTAATAGACACACAGTTTCTCATGTACCTGTCACTGAGAAGTGAAACAATACTTCAGTAGCTGAAAAGGTACATGGGTGCCGCTAAAGGAATTGTTTACTACAAATGTTGAAAACAGTCGTCTTAGACAATGCAAGCATGGTCAATACTTTTCAAAATAAAGTGATAAACCGGTGTCATAAGAGGTAATTTAGTTAAAGTGAATTATAAATATATAAATCTCAAACTGGTGTGGAATCGTGTGTCGCAAATATTTCTAAGTCTGGTCTGCACACCACCTGTGGCCATGTCAGGTGACCTCATGAAAAGATTTTGGTCCAATGGGAACTCCTGCTTACGTGCAGAAGATTCCGGGTTCGAGTCCCGGTTGGGGCAGAAATCTTCAGACTTATATTCAATAGGTCATGTTATGTTGCCACAGGTGGCGTGCTGACCAGACTTAAAAATGTTTGCCTTATTTTGTTAAGTCCTGCATATCTAGTTTTTGTGCATGGACATACAAGGCTGTCTTCAATAGATGTAAGACTCGCAAATAGTTCACCACTTTCGTTTCTACAACTTTCTTGTGTCTATGGAATACAGTCCTGGTTTCTTCTCAAAGGGGCAGCATGTGTGCTTCATATGCAATATATGTTTTTTAACATATTTAAAAATATCTTTTTTAATCATTTTTATTAATATGTGTGCATTTTCATTTAAATGAACAGCAATCATGCACAGCAAGTCTATTCAGGGGTCTGTTTTTTGACTAAAGTCACTTAGCATAGAATCGAACCCGCCACTGGCGTCGCAGTATAGCAGGGGAATACTCAGCTGCTGAGTCAAGATTTCAAGCATAAATGATAACAACACTGCCCTTGATTTCAGCGATTGTATGGGAGACAATCAATCCAAAAAGTGACTATGAATTTGTAATTAAATCACAAAACTCAGACTACAAATTTCAGTTTGGTCAGTAAAATTCGAAAACACGTTTTTCGAACCTAAAATTGTAAAAATGAGAAATTTTGTCTTGCGCTTCCATTTGATTATTGCCAACAAAAGTTTTTACACAGTTAAGTAATAAGTTGTGCAATTTATTTGATTAACCAGAAGTTGGATTAAACTTTATTCTCAGTGAATTTTTATCCTTGAGGTAACTGTATGATAAGTTTTCAGATGTTGTGAACCCGACTCAGAGGTCTTTAGTACTATAGTACAGGCCCAAATTGTCAAAATAACACAAGAGTGTCAGAGGAATGTACTAGTGGGCGGGGTAAGTAGGAGCGTTCGCTGTGTAAACATGGCCAGTTGCTGATTTGGGCAACTGAACAAGCACTGGTCGTTTGTTCGAGTTAGAAGGAAGTCAAGACATCGACGACCTACTGAGGTGTCTCTATGCGCAAAAGATACCTATAGCAATATGACTTTGATGGCTTGATCAGCGTGAGGCATAATTCGCCGAAAAGCTGCCGGCGCGCGGCCGTTGGGGCGCTACTGAGCTAGAGATGGTGGTCTGGCACTGTCTAATTCCAATGCGGCTTACTAAATTTTATTCGACAGTGTGCCGACTTCGCACTCAACGTTAGTATAGTATTTAATTGGAGCAAGAAAGCCGGCCCCAGTCGAGATGTGCATCCATCAGCGTTGAACCACCGGCCCCACTGTACCCCCGTGCTGGGTACGGGCATGTTCTTTAATGCCCAGGGTATGGGGTCTATTTTCGCTAAATAATATTCGGATGTTAAGAAAATAAATGTCACGGTGGGTGCATCTCGTGGGTCTTGTGCTCTTCAATGCGTTGGTGTTGGAGTCGGCGTATAGTCCGCACCTCCACATACAATTCATTGCAGTCAGATCCGTCAACTCTACGGTATCTCAGTACATTGCTATTATCCGAGTAAGGACAGTTCGATGGAAAGTTTGTCAGTCTTGAAAGCGCAGACGTATAGTATCGAAAACGCAGATGACTTAATTGGCTTGCGCGACTTTGTTAGCAAGGCGGTGTATTTAGTGCCGTTCGAGACTGTAACTGGATTGGCCTGTGGTGTGTCTGTTTTGGTCATACTCTGCCTTGTTATTCACAGGAGAGTACAAATTAGATAAAGTATTCTGAACAAGAATCAAGAAAATAATAGAGAGATAACTATTGGCAAATTTTTTTAATTCCTTGTCCACTAAACGGCCATCGGAGCACACGCCACGCTTATTGCAGGGGGCATTTCTGCACACTGCGTTTTAACTCAGAGTAGGTTCAAGATTATCCCACTTATTGTACAGATCGTATTCACTCCAACATCAAATTACCCTCTGAATACTACACCAATGCTAACCTTCCTTTTGTTGATGTGTTTGGGTTTCACGATTAGAGGACAATTCTATTGTGATTAACGTTTATCGTAAACCAACTTTTTCTGAGCTGGATATTCTTGTACCTGGTCAATGTAAACGTGGTTTGGCGGATACGGAAGCCAACATGGGGGCTGGGGGGTCTAGAACCCCCTTTCTTCAGTGCTGCGCCGCCCATGAGAAAAGAGCTGAGACGCGTTTTGGGAATTGTTGTTGGGCTGGGAGAGATTTCGTGAAGTTTAATCAGGGTATAAAACATCAAAGTCCGTTGTGTTATGTGATCTTTAATTATTACAATTCTCTAATCGTCGGAAAATGTGTTGGAACCCGAGACACTGCTAATTTATGTTAAATTACTGTTCTCCCTGAAAATGTCCCTTCAAATTAATGAAAGTATATATTTTGTGAAAGCAGAAAGCCTCTAGAATATTTTGACTGCTTTGGTGGCACTGTACAGTTAGGCTGGCGTCGACCAAAATTGTTTGGAGGTGGGCATTAGGAAGGTTCAATGAATCCGGTTTACTTCTATTTGTGAACATGTTGGGAATCAGAAAAGTCCTCTAGCTCAACTGTAGGTACGCTTTTCTTTAAAGTTGTGA
The DNA here is from genome assembly GCA_002633005.1 of Phoronis australis. NCBI lineage: Eukaryota > Metazoa > Phoronida > Phoronidae > Phoronis > Phoronis australis. Next base: position 44,957 of record NMRA01000597.1, on the reverse strand, counting down.
CCCCCAGCATTGTTGCATTTCTGAGTAGCGACTGAGAAATCTGTTGTAATTTCAGGTAGCCCTCAAACAAGCCAGCTTTGCAAAACATCTAGTTTTATGGACCAATTTTTTGCAGTTTGCAAGATTTTTTTTCAGAATCTGGTGTTAGCTTTATGTCTAGCATTGAAGTGGTGGTTTGGAGCTTAAAACTGTCAATTTTGCGTTTTTGCCACCATTTTTCGGAACCTGGCTTCACTTTTCAGTACAAGTGAACGGGTCAAAAATATGTGACTGAGCATCAGGTTTCTGTGTAGCGCTTTCGATGTGTTTTCGACAGAATAGAAGAAACATTGCAACTAACTCCCGTTTAGTCCGTATTCCAGACGACAACGGTGTACAGCTCTGTTTTGGCGATCAAGCGAAATTCCATGAACATACTTTTTACTTTGCTATTATGCAGTATTAGTAATTGCTTACACACGCCCAACACATGGCTGTATTTAAAATCAGAGTTGAGGCTTCGAAAACAGCCTCGATACTGATGCTCGGTCTCATCGAAGGCAAAAATATGTTCGACATACTGACTTATATTGCCCGCCTGCATGTAAACTCATGAAAACTGAACTTAGAAAGTGAGAAAAATGCAGGCGTACTGCATGCACTGCTGACGCAACAAAGTTATCCATCTCCCCGCACTAAGGTGTTGCACCGTTCTGAAGTCTGTTAAGAACAGATCGATCGCCGCCTTTGTCCTGAGGGGTGAATAGTCTATTGTCTTTTATGGTTTTTCCCTTACCCTCTTATAAGTACCAGACCCGCCTGCGCTACATATCAGAAGTGTTCTTTTATCTTTATGAACTGGTAAGTGTTTGAATTTTTCTATAATTTTAAGTTAGCATTTGCGACAATGGCCCATTCTGGCTGTGACAAGCACTTATTTTAACATCCGCGTTTTAGTGGTAAGGTATCATTGTCGCAGCAACACCACAACTGACTCCGTCATATTTCTTTGTACATCGCAGGAATCAATCGAATTTTTTAGAAAATGAGAACTTGTTCTTGGTAATGCAAGGTTACGTTACTGGGTTGTTGTTTGATTATAGATGTGACTTTTCACTTAGTCCACTTGGTGGTTTCATTTTCGTGGCAATTATTCGAAGAACCACTTTCAATAGCTTATGTGTCACGTCCTATGATCACAGGTGATCTGGGCCAGGTGTTTTGTGCAATGGGCCCAACCATGAGGCCTGCGCACGTCTGATGCACCGCAAATGACATCAGACCACCTGCACTGCTTTTTTATGATCACATACCTCATAATGTAATTTCCCCGTCACGGGTTTTTACCGTTTTCTTTTGTTTTCGTGATAAATACAACTCGTTCATAGTCAATAAATGCATTCATGGTTCAAACAATGAATCTGCATGTTCCATACAACGGACACAGCAAATCATTATGCCTTGCTGGTTAAAACCGGTTCGCTGTCCCAAATTTGTTTAGTTACTGTCATGAAAGAGCGATCTCAAAGTTGCTACGTCAAGAAGGGATTTTTAGTGGGCATGGGAAAACTGGCAGTTCTGTCTCTGGTTGCACGAGACTACACTGTAGACGTTGGCTACACCGGCCGACGGACGGACGGCCACGGTTTCCTTCGCCACGCAGGGTCTCGAGCTATAGGCAGTGAACTGTCAAGTTCACGCTGACCCTTTCCAAACCCAACAAGCACTTCACATGTTCAGAGTACACCGGCTGCGAAGCCGGACACCTTTTGCCAAAACGACTGATCTCCAGTCATGACTTGTACCAGGAAGAGATAACCAGGAAGGGACAACTAGCTAAACCGCCGTTTTTGGCCTCCTTCCCCGGACTAATTTCAGGCTTTAAGTTTCGTTTAAAAGGAAACAGATGATTTCATCAGAGAGAATAAAGCTTTTTCTATAGAATGATATCAAAAAACTCATTTTGCAACCTTAAACAGTGGTGTAATTGTACTACGAAAATATAGACTTCAGCGCACGCAATCGTAACTTCCCACACGCAGCCACGGGTATTTTTAAAAGCTTTTCCGTCGATGTATAGATGGCGCAGTAGTCAAGTACTCCCTTATTTGCATATCAAATTTGCATATGGGAGTTATGAGACTCGTCAGTTGTTGGTCGAGCGCTGGTGGATAAAGCGCTGACAGTCCCGCTGAGAGCACGCGCTGATGAAGATACCACAGCTAACACTCGATCGCTTCGCAATCAGGAGGTGAAAACAATCTGATGGCAGCAGTTCTGAATTCCAGCTAAGCAAGCCCTATTTCGAGGGGCGGACTTTGAATTGTTTTCGTCCCCTGACAGTGGATTGCAGAGAAGATTAGAATGAGGTCAACATCGAACGTTCTGCGCGGCTACCTATCGTGTTGACAAAGTTTGAAGTGTCACAACCACAGACAGAGCGCGCGGGATGTCTATGATTCCTGCTCTTCTTCAGTTGACGAAAACATTGCTATCAGCATAAAGAATGACCGTGGGAAATTCATTTTGAAGTGGACACCTGTATCCAAGAATAAATATTAATACTCTGTACTATGTCACCCTCCGCGTTTCGTTTCTTTGACGTTGTTTGAGGTTGCGGTATCGTGAAACAACGCCGTCGGGTGAGAGAAGTTGCACCGAATAATTGGAATTGGCTGCAGTTCTTTCCTTTAGAGTGCCCGGACTCAACTGTGCCGTTTTCTTGGCAAGTCTCTTGCCTGCCCAAATTTTTTCTGAGTATTGAAGACATCAGTCTTCAGTGCCAATCAACCTTTTATCTGCTACAGAAATGTTATGCCTAATTTTCTACCATTTTAGCACACTTTGTGGGCGCTCTGCTACAATTAGCACTACCATAATCGTATTTTTTAATTCCGCCACAGTATGCATACTTGGAAGTTAGTTAGGTGTTCTCCCAAATTAAGCCACAACAGTTGTTCATCATTAAATGCCTCAAATTCCTCGACACCATGGACATTTCCGTCAACACAAAACGCACCCTTACCATTCTTAAAAATTCTTATATGTGTGCTAATTGCTTCGAAGGAACGGCAGTAACCGTGGCTGGAATGTTGGCAGCTTCGCGACTAAGTCTACAGCTAACTCCTGCTGAAATTATCCATACTTCAAAATTCTTGTTTGCAGGAGCTGGTAATTGCCTTCAATGGTTTTCATAATAAGAGACTAGAAATCCAAGTTGTCACACACGCCCACTGGCCTGGTGCTGCCTTACATTTTCACTGGCCACCTTGCTACAGTCGACTTGCGCAATAGCCGAATTAGTGTCCACATTTGTGGTCAGTGCCGGGTACAGGCCCATGTACGAATTCATAAACCCTTTTACACACACAATTAAATACGCAAAACTGCGCCTGTATTTCTTAAACCTTTTGCTCAAGCTATACAACCTTGGACCAGCGATGGACTCCTTGCATCAGGACCTTAGTAAGCGGGGGGTGGGCGCGTGCCACCCCAAAAAATTGCATGCCTCAGGGTCAAACCGTGGCAACCGACAAAGGTGTGGGGTTGGGGAAAGACAAAAAAGAAAGACTTCGAATACGGATCAGAGAGAAAATTCAGGAAAACATTGACAACTCGGTATCAGCGTATGGTTTACCATTTGAGGGCCCTGGCCAGGGCAATTGTTGTTAGGTTTACGTTTTTGCAGCATAGGTCGTCTAAACGCCCTTGAAAATGTGCACTTAATCATTCATACATGTATTTCGAAAATTCGAGAAAATTTATAAAGCAAAAATTTTGAGGAGCGTATTAATTCAGTCCAAGTTTTTCAGTGGTCTATAGGCGGTGCACTGCACGGGGGCTGAGGGGGCTTTATCCCCCACTTTCAGTGCTGCGCCCTCTATTCACCTCCGACATGACACTGCCAACTACTCACGAGGGGAAGTTGAGATTACAAATTCATCAAAAACACAAAACATTCGTGCACAGCACAGAAGCTGTCTTGTGAGAAATGGCCATGTGTCACTGTTAGTTGAAGGCTGAAGGCTGACTTGCGAAAATTCTATCCGTATCATCAGACCACCATATCGCAAAGAAGGACACTAAACGATAACAGTGATATTCATGAATGTCGGGCAGCTCTAAATGCTTTATTGAATTAAAAACTAGACTAATGAAATTCAAAAATTAAAAAACCGTAGATCGAAAAAGAAGTCCAAGTCATTGCTCACATGATAAATTTGGAAAGATTGTCTTAGCACTTCCTTGATGCTTGTAGTTCCCAGTAGTATTGTGCAATATGAATTTAGGTTCTTCTAAGCCGAATCGTTTGTTTGCTATTCCCGTGCATACTGCAAAAGGCTGGACACGTCGTAACTCAGTGACGCACCCACGTTAAAAATAAGGTGTAGTCATGCAGTAGACTGCCCGCATAGAATCCGCGCACAGTGGTTGACGGGAAAAGAACTTGAGCTGCAGGGGTTGAAGTGCATTTTTGGGACACACGTTCATTTTCCCCAGCAGCCCGGCAGAAACTGGACCAGTCATGGCCGTGTTTCAACAAGGAATTTTGACTCAGCTCTATAGGCCAAGGATTTCGGGATCATACCTTTCAAAAAAAAATTTGCAGGAAATGACCGTATTACAAAATGAACTTTTAGTCCCGAAACTGGGTAAAAAAAAACGACCTTGGAGCCAGAACACGGGTATAGGTTCGAGTTAAGCCGCACGTCTCAAATGAATCATAGCGGAGCTGACCAGCGACTAGCCTTAGTTCGTCGAATTGCGCATGAATCATAGCAGAGTTGACCAGCGACTAGTATTAGTTCGTCGAATTGCGCATGAATCATAGCAGAGCTGACCAGCGACTAGCAAGGCGTCGAATTGCGCATGCATGGATCAGACTTCCCGGCGACGCCACCGTGCGACACTCGACCGGCCACCGTGGCGGGAGCAGCTAATTTCTTGACTAACACCTGCTTCTAAATGTGGATTTAAGCAAAATGACGAAGTCCACGCATACACACATGAAAGCGTATCCAAATACAATTAAGTGTATTTTCTTGTGAAACCATTCAATGTTCTTTGAACATTGACTTGTGTGAGTACTTAATTTTCTTAGATCTGCCCAGTCAAGTAGAACTGCGTCGCGTCGTATGACGTCATATGACGTAGGAGATGCGAGCCTCATTTGCATATATTAGTGACATCTGTTGGTTCAAAAAGGAGGATCATGCCCGAGTACACGCCTGGGAAAAGACATCTTTTGGAAGGGTAAACATGTCATGTTCAAAGCATCCTAGTGCCATTAATATGCAGTTTAGTTTTTGGGGACCAAAGTGGTGTCATTTTATAACTAAAGAGTTCAGCTTTCAAACACAATGCTTGGATTCCAGACGACTTTAACATTTCTCAATTCATATAGCTGTGAATTTTTTTTTGTTTTTATCGTAAAACGTCCACATTTTCAAAATTTTGAGCCCCCCCCCCTCATTTTTAGGCTGGTTGCACGCATGTTTAGTGAGTGCTGAAGTTGCTAATTCGTGCATGGTAATACATATGTCATATATGCCTTTCAAATGAGTCGTGGTGTCCATTGGGATCCCAAAGCTCTTTCATGATGTAATATGACTTTGGAATGTTTTTTCAAGCTATTTGCCCAGTAACTTGTGGCGTATGAATGGGGCTCTTGAAGATATCTGCGCTCGTGCTGACTTGTGAGTTTTGGTACATCATCCAAGGTGGAGTGTTTAACCTCAGAAAGGTTCGTTGGTGTTAGTGTATTTCACTGCGACTTAAAGCATTTAATTTCAGATTCTAAGCATACTAGTTGGAAATTCTTCACTTTAGAACACACTATATCCGACAAGTACAATTGTATTTTGTTAAATTTCTTTTGAAGATCTACCGTGTAGATGTCATAAACCAACTTTCGAGAACTTTTTCTTTATTTGCAGTAAGGTATAATCAGCCATCGAAAAATGGCAAGTTTGACAATTATTTTTGTGGAAAATAAGTTGAGAATTTGCACTTAGTGATTCACTCCACACTTTCAGCCGACTGCTCCCGTTCAGTAACGCTAAGACCTCGCTAAAAACCAAGGCTTCGTGAGATTACGTGAGATATTGCCGTGCATTTTTAATGAGAACACGTGACTTCCTTGGCTACATTTTAGCTAGGTCCTAGCGTTACTGAACGCAAGCCTGCGACCACTTCGGCTTACAAATCAATCAGACGTCTCAGCTGCATGGTTGACCTTTTGTGGGAGACCGACTAATCAACGACTAGTAGGCCTATTCCTCGAGAACATTATGGCCTAAAAAAGAAATTTTTACACACAAATGTACTTGATTTTATGCCTATGAAAGTACTCCAATTGACTCATGGTGGCTGATTGAAATAGCGGAGACGTGCGTTGGTGTACACACCAGGTGAATTAATGCCCGGTAGACAATTGGCGGACTATATCTACACTCCGATAAAAAATTTGCGTTGCATGGTATTTGTGACTTACAGTGAAGACAGCGAATACGGCATTAACTGAATGGTTTTGATTTCCAGAAGCCGGCAACCGTTATGTTCTACAGACGCGGAGGTTTAAACTGCTCCCTGTGTCCACCAGGACACTATCGCATGATTCACTGCTCGAAGTATTTCGACACAGTATGTCTGCCATGTAAGGAGAACACGTTCATGCCGTTTTGGAACAGAGTAAATTGGTGCGTTCCTTGCTCGTCATGTTCCACATCTTTCATGACCACTGTTTTAAACTGTACGTCGACAAGAAACGCATTATGTCAGTGCAAAGAGGGCTATTATCATGATAATGACAAGTCATTTCAAGAATGTCGCGTTCAGAGAAAGTGCCCGATTGGTTTTGGTGTTTTCAAGCAAGGTAGGCCTACATGCATATTGCTAATGCTATTGCTGCCATTGCCGACTATGACAATGACGGCGAAGACAATGGCAATGGTTGTCGACTCGATACTAAATCCTGTTTTACGGAGCCTGTTATCAGATATTACGCCAACGGTTTGGTCTCCCAAATCTCGAAAACGAAATAATGCTCAGTATGTAAACACTTAACTCTCAACATTGTGAAACGAGTTTGATAACTCATTATACAACGTCTGCAGCTTCGTTAAATACCCTGGATTGATTGTCTCCATAACAACCCTGTGAGCCCGCTCCAAGTCAAGCAGAGCTAAAGCTCCATAAGAAAATTTTGCACACGGCTTCTGTGAAATGGGAAATTTTCAGAAGAAATTCCCGGTGTGGTGCTAATACTTTTTGAGTGCGACAGTTCTATTATCTGATTGTGATAGTACTAACCAAATCCTTACAGGTTCTCATGAAACCGTGTTTTACCTGGACATGATTAGGCAACACATAGCCCCTCGGTTGTCTACGACATACAGGGCGATGTAATTGCCTAGACATACATGTACTTCGATTTTTGTTACCTCTCCGCGTAGAACTCTAGACATGAAATGCCAACTCCCCGCTCGTGATCTGTGTCTCTACCTGGCCTCTGATAACTTTTGAGCTCCAGTCTGAGAGCCACTTTCGACAACCTATCAAACTACATGTTAGTTTTTCAAAAGTATATCTTGAGTTTTAAAATCATGATTCAGAATTTTACAGAAAAAAGTGACATTTGGTTTCTGAGTGTTCTGCAATTAGAAACGAAAAGTCAAGACCCAACGTAACTGTCGAACAGCTACTCGTATTTGCGTAGCTAAGTGTGTGCGTGCGCGCGTGCGTGTACGTGCATATATTATTACCTTGCTCAAAATAACATTGTCTCCTTGTTGTCATGAATATTTTTATTTTCCAGAGTTCACTTTCTTTAGTAATTTAACAATTAAAATGTGTTTCAGTGTTCCCTGTGAGGGATCCTTATTCTAAAATTTTTATCTTTTGTTTTATTGAAGTTATTTCTCTTCTGTCATTTATATAGCTGCCCCCTGGTTTATTATCTTTTTATGTTACTATTAAACCCTAAAATCATTGAAATTTCACTTAATCTGTTTAGTAATTATTTAATTAATCAGCCTATTAGTACGCAAACGGTTTCATTATAACAGGTGTCATTTTTCATACTGGTAACACTCTTGGTTTTTAGAATTGTCGTTCACGAAAATCCTGTCATGATATGAAATATCTCGTGACCGATTTCATGAGAGCAAAAGGCCTAAAAATAAATTCGATTTTCCAGCAAAACAGCGCGAAATGCAACGGAAGAGCCGTGATACTTTCAGTCAGCGCATGAATGACTGTGAGGGCGAAGGCTGTAATTATTGATAAAATCCACTGCACTTTTAATTCAGGTACACCCACCTCAGACGTCATTTGCAAACAGTGTTCTGCTGGATTCTTTTCCAACACTGTGTCATCAACTGAACCTTGCCGAGCCCAAATCAAGTGCTGGAACTACAACCTTGCAGTCGACGACCCTGGCAACGAAACGCACCCACGGACATGCAGACACAGAAATGTAGAGAAAGGAACAGTTGACTTCAACAACGGTAGTTGCCACAGTTAGCTATTGATATTTCCGGTTCCGAAGTATTTTTCCTTGTTCGCTCCTTCTGAGTGTCCTTGTGTCATGTCAAAGGGTTACACTGTATCAAGCATGGGAGGCGCACCATAGGGGGCCGGGGAGGGTATAACCCTACTTATTTCAGTGCTACACCGCCTACGTCAAGGCCAAAACCAACAAAAGAAACCACAGTTGGTCCGACTACGTGGTGGGGTAGAAAATCCTTATGAGACGAACAACTGATGAGGGATTTTTTTTATTCGGCTCATACTAGTTTCTGGTGGGGGAGGGCGGNGAAAATCGTGCCAGTGCTCGAAATGTCCTCGTTATATATTCATAATTGGAAACAGCAAATATAGAAACGACTCACAATTTAGCAGTTGCCAAACATCGACAAAAATTTTTTCTTCAGAATAATATATTTCGCCAACAAAAAGATTCTGCTATCCTCAAAGTAGACTTGACAGGGTGTTCCATCGAAACAGGAACTCTGGTATAAAACAGATATCCCAGAGTCCAGAACAAACTCCCGCACATTCAAAACAGCTAACCAGCCCGAAAAACACGAACCCAGGCCTTTGAAAAAACAGGAATCCCATAATCAGACAGGAAACCCGGACCGTTGTCAGTAGCCTCAAACTTTGAGTTAAAGCATCTTCAAGTACTTTCCACTTGTTTTCTGCAATTGTTTGTTAGAAATTGTCAATAATAAAACGTAACTTATATGCACAAAACGCACCGAGAGTGGCGTAGATGAAGTAGTATCCCACGAGACATTATTCCGCGTATCGACCGAGACCTTCGCGGAATAATGTTGAGTTGTATTTTTCCCATACGCTTCGAATTCCTAAGTTTCTTTCATTTTTGGGCAAATTATTTAAATTCTTCCCTCAGACTGTTCACGTGGCGGATCACATCCTATGTAAATGTACTTGCGCGTTAGGCTGCAAGCTTTCTCTAGTAAAAGAAACCGTTTTAATTGTAATATTTATTACTTGAAAAGAGGTAACAACGATGAAAACAACGGAAACTGAAATTGTAATATCTCCTGAAAGTGGTTAAATAACAACAATATTTAATATTGTAGTTACCGAGGAATCGGCTCTTGAGTTGCAGACGATTAATATTTAGCAATTGAAAACTGAGACAAACTGTTTTGCTCCAGATGATACGATTGGGACCTGATTGCATGTTGAGTGCTATTTATACTGCTGCAATTGTATTACTTTACACTGTTTTAGGAAAGTTTGATGATCGAACTTGCTAACGACGTCGAGTCGACATTGACCTTCCTTTTGAACTTTCCATGTCAGAGGACACTGTTGAAGTAGTGCGGGAGAGGAATACGGAAAACAATATCGCATGGCCGTATTGCACTCGACTGATTCAACCCGTATGGGATAAATTATATTAATCTGATCATTTGATTTTATCGGTTAAACTCGTGCAACTTGTCTGTAGGCGAAAATCACCACGGTCTATACTCTCAACATGTTATCTCGGTGAATATTTCGTTAATTTCAGATTATTCAATAGTTCCTTCAAAAATATTTTCAAAAATCATGAACAAAGATATTATTTCGACTTTCGATTGCCATTGTTGATTAATTTGTTGTGACGCAACCTCGTGGAAGAAGAACAGTTGATTGAAGAATTGGGGGAAAAAGAAACAGCCCAATAGGTCACGCAATATTTCATGGCGCCGAAAGCTGACACAAAAGATTACAACTTTAGTAGTAGAATAACGTAGAACGCCAATCCGTCATGAGTTGCCTAAAATTCTCATATAGTAAAGCAACATATCACAACAAGTAGTTAAAGTAGGAAGATTTATTTTTCATGAAGCAATGCTTGACAGAAAGTGCGGGAGTGGTGTTTTGGTCCCCGGGTGTGCTGTCCGATTCCCGGAGTTCCTGTTTTAAAGGTCGGGGTTCCTGTTTTTCAGTGCGGTTCGCTGTTTTGAAAGTGCGGGAGTCAAAATCATACACACGAGCACCGAATCACATGCACGAACACTTAATCATTTGGTGGTTCCTGTGTGTGTGATTCGGTTGCTCGACGTCCGTATGATTTGTGTTCGTGTGTGTTTGATTTTTGGGGTTCGTGGGCATGATTTTGTTCGTATACATGACTTTTGGTTCGTTTGTATGGTTCATGGGTTCGTATGCATGGTTCACAGTTCTGGTGGTTTGTGTGTAAGATGCGTTGCTCATGTGTATGATTTTTCATGGTACCCCTTATTTTTCTATGTACACGATAACGTCACAAGGAAATAGACGAACATCGTATCGAATAAGCATGCACATTCCCATCACGCATCGCCCATTATGTTTTACGTACCAATGGAACAAGCCTTTATTAGAAGAAATTCCCATCCTTAGAATAAAGTTTCAAACTTTCTATTAAACACACACCAGAATGTGAACAGATCAATGTCGAAATCAAGAGATGAGCAATGCCGGCACTGTGAAAGAGGGTAGGCATCACAGCGTCTTCCGCTACGACAGCCACGTTATCTTATCCAGTGTCTGTTGGTTAACCTTGTTCCACCAATTCAATCAAGCAGAAACTCCTCTTTGGAATTCGCTGTGATTTTGGTAAGCAACTGCCAGACAGTAGTACCAGGCACTGATATTCAGCACAGATTTATATTCAAGCACCTCATAACATACAGTAGAATTGTCGTGAGGACTTGACAGGGACCTCAGGGGTCTCACGCTCCACTGATTTATCCACATTATGTAGAAAACGCTTTGCCCAGTCACACGTTGTGTGTCATAAAAGAGACCTGCAGCTGACGCAGCAAGTAGAACTACTCTCGTTTACCACATTGGTGTAAACTCACAGTTGAACTGTGGTTTTCTGAAGTCACTATTTCCTTTACTTTCGCCTGCTTAGATCACCAATTGAGCTTTGCCAATCGAAAGATATCACTAAAATT
>NMRA01000597.1:0-32694 GCA_002633005.1 Phoronis australis | reverse complement strand
AGACCTAATGTTGGATGTCGCCAAGCAAGACCCCCGCGTCTAGAATTTAGGCTACCAGAGGTCACTTCACTGGATCCTTACCCAGCACCATCAGAAGATCCATCATGGTGCCCGTGTCACAGGTGTCAAGAAATGCCAACCAGAAATAAAAGTGTGCTGTGGGAAGCAATCTGCTAACTGCGTTTCATTATTACCTGTAAGTGCACTAAGCCGTTGTCTAAAAATTTAATCACTACAAAGTTTTTAGTATTGACTACATATATCAGTGGGAAACATTTTACAAAATTGTTTAGTACTTTTTTGGTCTGCTTTTTTTCATTTTAAGGGTATTCATATTAATGTCACCAGGACCTCAAAGACTCTTATAGCTACTTTAGTTTTGAGTCTTCAATTGGTTTAAACAGATATACAGCCACACAATTCAAATCACTTTTTGAAGAAAAACAAATCTTTGGCCAAGAACTCAAATCAAATCTCAGTAGCTAATCCCATCCAAAACCAACCAAAGGTCAATTTACAAAAGTATTGGCGAGTTCAGTCTGCAATAATGAAAATAATTCTATACGTTTTGATTGTTCAATATAGGATGTCAACCCCAATCAACCAGTTGTTGTATATAATTCATTTACAAGAGACAAATGTTCCTTATCATTCTACAGCAATGCGAAACCGCACGATAATATATTTTACCAATGCTTTCAGGATTTCCAAGTGTTTTGCCTGGAGAAGGTGTACTTGCCTTAGACAAGCTACAACGAAATGTGATGACACTGAAGCCAGAGACTGATCAGAATGCGTCTAATTGACATCAGGCATACAGAAACTTTATCTTGGGGCAACATGGACATCTTGGGAGACATGTGGACAGAGTTGCACAGTTGTGTTTGGACAAAAATATTCACAGACTTTATTGGGACATACAGACTATACAACAATTGTAGCTGAGCACTGAAACCTTCTTGTGCACAATTGTTACTTTGTGAGATGAAAGCACAACTGTCAGAGTGAACTTTTTACTTCTTAGTCTAGTATAAAAAGTCCATTTGGATTTTGACTTGCAACAAGAACCTAAAGCATTCTTAAATTAGTTAACGTCATGTAGGGCAACGGCCCCAATTTCGAAAAAACAGTAATGGATTAACTTTTCAAAATAATGTGAAATACTAAAATCGCAACAAATTAATGCTCTGTAACCATCGAAAACCCTCAAAACTTGGAGGAAAATTTCCAAAAAAATTCAAAGTCTGCTAAACAGTAAAAGCAAGACGTACGCTTTTAGCAAATTGCATGCAACTGTGGGAAAGGCCACCGACCAAGGAACATAATGTCTAATTTGTGAGATATGGGTATAAGTTTTTAGTTGATTCCTGCTTTTGTCTTTGCTGATTAACGCCAAAGATGCATTAGCAGGTGACAGAAAGATGATTGGACAAAATTAACAAAACAAGATATCCTTGCAACAGACATAGTCTCCTGGTTGTTTGGCCATGGCCCATAATCAGAAGTTGCAACGTTTTCTGATTTAAAGTTCCATAGCTTTTGCAATTACCAATCGCGAGTAATCTGCTACTCATGTAACACACCTTACTTACAAGCACAACCTCTAACCCAACAGCATAGCCATTCAAAATATATATTGTAATGTTCAACACCATCACTCTCAAATTCAAGATTTCTACGGTAAATGCAGGTTTTAATATGAATGTGAATTGCCTAAGCAATAAAAAATCACTAAAAACATAATTTTACGTAACACAGAAGCTTTATGGTGACCCTTGTATACAAATATCCGCCTCTCTATGACCCACCTGAAGACAAACCACTGACTACACATTTGGCTGAGAAAATAGTTAAGAATCAAGAAAACTATCCAATGGTAACACAAGTTGAACTGGTATTACCAGTTTTATCTTACTCACCATGTAGAAAGTGTCTCTGTAAACCAAATGCTCCATAAAGAAATTGTTTGCACAAAGTTAAGGTTCAGGGCTTGGAATGATCAATGACAGGTGATTTATCATCCCACAAATTAATACTAGGGTCTTTGATAGAGATTTTTGGTATAGAAGTAAAAATAATAAAATAATGATAAAAAAGAGACATAAAGAGGAAACCAAAACCAAAAGAGAGTAAATCTTCTTAAAAGAGGAAAATTACAAGCCCTGAGTTTCCAAATTGACACTACACAAACTGCCCATGGCAGAGTTTGAAGGTCGACGGCCTGACTGAACATGTTAACATCTGCATAACTGGATGTATCATGACTATAAACCAAACTGTAGTACCAGATGACCCTCTGCAACAAACTAGAGCACATGACTGAATAACACCCAGTTGCCATATCATCTTAAATAACCTCTGTCAGGCAGCTTCTTTGACGCATTGACTTCTACTAATGGCAATCATTCGAAGACGGCAATGTTGTCAGACAACAAGTGGGAGTCATTTTGCTTTTATGTTCAAGGAGGCAGTGCATGTCTGACATTTCTTTTAACCGGGTTTTCACAATCATCAGCTCGTCATAGCTCTTAGAAGCCTTCACCGGAATGGACAACCATCTCCTGCTCTTCTTGTTGAAGATACGTTGCTCCCCTAGAAAGAATAACACTTGTTTCAATGTCATTGCCAGACACGAAAATGAATGCAGCAGCATTGATTTACCCTGAAACATGAAGAGTGTGAAACATGAAACTCTACAAACACTTAGTACATTATGCACCTCTTTCAGTGTTTTAGAAACTTTTTCGAAGTCGTTTCAAACACTGGATAACATGTTTTCGTTATTCAAAATATAAAAATTTACTACATATAGTTAATTAAGTGATTAGAGTTTCACACATTTCAAGAAGAGAAAACAATACACATAACAGCATTTGCCACAGGGTGGCTGAATTGTTCCCCACCACATATTAGCATTTAGCAGGTGGTTCATACACGATTTAAAGAATAGGGCATTCAAAATGAGTTTTCTAATTAATGAAGGCATCCATGACCAATTACTCTTGACTATTTCCATGACCCTAAGTCAAATCACTATTATGGTGTGGAACGTTACTGTGGTCTGTAATAAAGTCTATCCCATCTTACACCATGTCTTAACTTTCTTATTCGGACAGGACAGTTAGCTTCCAGGGCTGTTGTTAGCTAAAATAATGGTACACTTTACTTGGGTGTCCAAAAGCTAAATAGGGCGACCTACCTAATGTGTCTAAATTTATGTCGTGTTGTGTAGTTGGACACCCTAGATGCCACCTAGATGAAGGCCTGCACCTGGGGCTGCCGCCCAGGACCGAAAGCCACCTAATGTTCAAAGCTGTGTCACTGCTATGCCTATCAGGATGTGATAGTTTTCAAGGCTTTCATAATTTTAAATGGTAATGATTTTGAAACCAATCTTAATGAAAGCCTCTCTCAACCTTTGTGAACACAAAAATAACTGTCTTTGTATTTTCATTTCTATTAGGTCAATGAAATGAAAATGCTACAGTGACCTTAGGCAACACGTAACCCCTTGGTTGGTTGCTGGATTAGATGCGGCGTTCAGGGATATGTAATTGCATATTGTGACCTTCAAAACGTGACTAACACCTGGAGATAGGCCACCTACACCTTTGTGTAAATACACAAAATTGCATGGGCAAATGTTTTCCAAGTAAAATATTGATTTTCTAAATGTGACCGTGAATTCAAAGTCAAGGCTGTCATCTAAACTTCAGCACAAAATACAAACAAAACTTCCTTCTTGAGCAGTGCTGAAGTGGTAAAATTTGTGGTAAGTAGGTGCCCAAAGCCCACCGTATCACCTTGAGCACTGTACGGTGCGTAAGCGCTACCTTCAAATGCCAAAAGGTGGTTGGCTGCGCCTACGTGCGCCTACGCCCCACTACAGCACTGTTCTTGAGATATCATGCGACATAGGTATGGACAAGGAAACATTGCATGGATGAAAATAAACACACAATGTACACCCACACAGGACATGATGGAGCACACTCGGACATTTTTAATCCATATGTCACAATTTTTGGTTATTTAAATCATCTCCCATTCAAGGAACAATCAAATTCAACTTTCTTGTAAGCATTGCAGGTGGTCTTTTTGTCATAAGCTGCACTGATGTAGCCTTGGGGACATAACAGGACGTGGCATGGCTTGTTCATTGCAGAAAAGGCCTTCCCACGTCTTCTCATCTCAATTTGTGTTTGCCCCTTTGTTTCTAGCAGAGTCCTAAATTATCACTCATTTTAGCACTACCCCGCTAATGGCCACTTACAATTTAGTTTTAAACCCCTGTTGAAAACTGAGTCGTGGCCACACCAGTAGCCAAAATGCATGTTTGGCGCAGTTATATTAATTACCTTGCATTGCCAGCTTCATCTTCCAGGACTGGCCTGCTGTGTTCCTTGATAGCTAGCAGAATTCTGGTAAGCCGGTACACAAGGCCTTGAGAGTAGCAAAACGCTTGCCAGAGTACATAAGAATCAGCAGGTTGAAAATTCTCAACACATCTCTTGTTCTACAACATAAAAACAAATCCATGTTAACGTGAGAAGTTAATTGGCTGCTGATACCTTGGTAAATACAATACACTTTCTGTTGCTGTTAACATTACAGAATGCTATAATGTGCCATTATCCAAAGCTAGAATAGGTACCTGCTGTTGATGTCGAAGCATTCTTCAGCAATGTTGGGTTCTTTTGAATGCACCATGGTCAGATGACCCCTTCTCAATTCATTTGTCTTCATCAGCACCTTCTAGTAACTCCCTGCTAGGCAAGTTGAAAGTGATGGCAGTTGTCAGTGGAGCAGTCCACTCATGCTTGTCTGTCAAGACTGGTGCAACGCCCTGAAGAACAACAAAAAACATTAATACAAACCACCAATTTGGGAATATCCAGACTACCACTAGCCGGGTGTATTGACTATCAGCATGTCCTGTATACAACTACAAGACTTACACAGTTAGCCTTGCAGAGAGCGAGTATCAAAAGTAGGGCTAACTGGTTACATGCATAGACTGTCAGTTAACATAAACAACCACAAGACTAGTTAGTTGTGTAGGGCTGCTAGATTATCAAGACTAGCACTAACACTAACAGGCTGTATAGACTGTGAGTCTATACACACTGCAAAGATGACATGAATTCGCAAAAGAGAGGATTATTAAATGATTATTACTCAAGGATTGCTGTTATGCCTTAGATCACACAATGACACAACAAATCTTAATTGGTTTCAACAGCCCTTACCTTGAGTCCCCTTACTTTTACATGAGAAAGACTTGTAAATGTGGCTTCTTTGTTTGCTCAAATTTAATCCACGACACAAGTGGACCGTACGAAACCGAGCCCGAGGGCTAAACAACTAAAACAGTAAAATAACGCAAAAATACTCAGTCAAAGACACCAAGGATTTTACTAAAGGAATATTGTAATGTCGGTGTGCTCTATCGTGTACTGTTAGGCAGTAAAATAAATCTTTCACAACATTCTGAAAACTAAGTATGGTTAGCATTGCTGTAACAAGTGCGCCTCGGACATCCATTGACGACTTACCTGTCGATCAAAATCTTTCCTTACTGAGACCGTGTAACAGCTATCTGGGATCGCAGATAAGTCCAGCACCCAAACTGATCTTCATTTCAAACTTTACGGCGGTAATAGTCAACTTGAGGACGATCAGTAAGCCTTTTCAACGGAGGACAACCTATCTTATACCGAACGCCTGCCATTACTTGTTTGATATGCGTGAACTTGAATTTTGCTTAATCTGAAGATCGCGTAAACCAGAGGTCTTACTTAAATACACATTAGGCAAATCTGGTGAATATTTTGTTCAATGTAGCAAATTTCTGTAATTATTGGTTACAAGAGCACTTATTTCACCCGTTAATTAATCATAGTAGCTTGAACGTGATTATTTGAGTGGGTATTCCGAGTTCACGTAGGCTTGTATACGATCTTGAGATTAACCGAAACTCCAAGTTCATATTCGACACTCGAATCTTCGATTGACACTTCGTCCGGCATCCATTCATTTCTTGGTGCACTACACAAAATGAAAAATTAAGCTAAAAAAATCTGTATTAAATTCAGTTCATTATAAAAAAATTCGATGCCATGGCGAAGGCTATTATTTGGGCTTAGGTTTCGAATAAAAGTGTTTGCGTAAAGATCCGTTTCATGAAGTTTTTAACAAAAATGAAGCGGAAATAGTGCCTTTAACCCCAGACCGTCCGGAGTTGCACCATATACCAACTCCGGACGGTCTCTCACGTCAATTTAGCGTTATGTGCTAGTTAAACTCGATAAAATAACCTAATGTTTCAGATATTAATTTTGAGGCAGAGAACGACGAGTCGTCATCAACGAAATTCCTTGATCCCATGGTGATACTGTGCATCATCTTGGCGATGATATTAGCTGTATTAGTCGCTTATGGTTTATCTTGTTTTGCATATCGCAAAAAGGTAAGTGAGGCATATGGAGCACTACTAGAGTTGTTGATTCCGACTGAAAATGAGAATTTACTATTAAAACAGACCTAATACATGGTTTGTCAAACAACTCGAAAGTACCGAGGCCTAAAGATGACATCTCTTGTTTCTTTTTTAATTACCTCAGGATCTCGAGATCCAGACTTAAATATCTCGGGATGTTCCAGGCATTGCACAAATAAGGTTTTCAACCCGGGTGATTTTTTTCCTTCAAGGCTGCACTTCCTTTTACGTCGTTATCAAGTTCTGTTATTACGCATCGCCAATTCTCGCCGTTGTCTTTTAGCGTTTGGTGAAATCAAGGCCCGTGACTTCACCACTTAAATGTTCTACCATTCATGGTTTGGGGTTTCGTTCCGACAACAGAGTGTTGGAATACAATTCTAGGCCTATAATGTCACTCAAAAATGATTTTCCAAGATCAACACAATGCGGAATTGGATCCACAAACTCAGGGGTCACAGTCCTACACTCTGAAGGCCGGAGGAAACCTAGCCAGTGAATAAATGGTAGAACATTTGCTCGGTAATGTCATAGACCATTATTTCACCAAGCGGCTGACAGACAACGGCGAGAGTTTGCAATATGTAATAAAATCGCAACCAAAAACTTCAAAAAGTCTATCATATACAACAATTACCTTAAAAAGCGTTTTTCGGCCATGAAACCGACAATATCATAAAACGAGTACCCTCCAATGCATAAAGGATGTTGGGCACTGCCAGTTATGCAATTACAAACCGCACGCTAGCGCTGTCGGCTTTCACTTGTTAGCGCCATTTGTAAACACGAAGACACTTCCGATTCTCATGACAAAAAGCATTCACAAGTTGCCACTCAGGGCACAGATTCCGACAACCGGTTGTCTACATTTGTACACATCCGTAGTGAATAAGGCCAACTGAACTGTTATTTATACGTTAACTTGATTAGGATTCTGGCAAAATCCGGCAGTGGAGTACGTTACTGTTTCTGTCTTGCCGACATATTTTAGTGCGGTAGTTGAAATAAATATTACAATGAGAAATGATCCCACAGAAGAACCCTGCGACTGAGTTGGACTGACCTAACTGAGATGTACTTTTAAACGGTTGAAGTCAGAAATAATTCCATGGCCATATACCTTGGCGGTTTTCGACTGTGAATATGTGCCTGACATTCCAAATTATAGGTCAATGAAAACAACGCGCATTCTTACCTGCGGCACAAAGGAGAATTCTATCGCTGTGTTGTACGGGACGGACCTACTCCAATTCTACCAGTTGTTAACGCGTACTGGTTTTTCACGAGAACGCTTCAACCGAGGTCCAGCTGGGCACTAATTGGCGTTGAAGTTGAATTGGATGTGTCGATTATGTCCGGGCTTTAGAGTTATGGCAGTTTGCAATGCATAGGCTCTAAACTTTTGTTGACTTTGTCAGACAGATTCTGATGCATGCGCGCACCCGGTGGTGGGGGTCAGGGGCTCAAATGAGCCCCCCCCCCATTTGGCAAAGTGGGCAAAAAGGTCCACCTCAGAGAAACAAAATCTCCGAAAAAAGTCGAAAACGGAACAAATATCCACTAAATAGGCAGGAATTACCAAAATTCGGTGAATGCACAATTCATACATCTGAATGTACCCCGTGAATCTTAGTAAAAGGTCCAGTCTCAAAAATTCGAGCCCCCCCCTATTTTTATGCTGAATTCATAATCTAGTATCTCTGTCGAAATTAAGAACAGTGAATTAAAAAACTGACGTAATGACAATGAAACATGAGCTCGTCATCGGCTCCTCATGTTTGGTGCATAAACAGATTGAAACAGTCTTAGTCCTCTGTCAGAATTTATCTCTGAAACTGGAGTCTCAACAGTCAGCTCTGCTCCGTCAAGGAGATGATTTTGACAGGTAATTCACACACGCGAATTTAGTTCCCGCATTATGTTTTGAGCATGACTAGACCACACCAATATTATAATTGTAGTAATGTCACCACCAGAATCCTTATATGGTGACCCTACCCAACTTCTTCTGTTTTTTGTTGTTTGCTCTGTGTTTTTGGGTTGGCGTAATTCTGTGCAAAAAGCCTTTTTCATGTATCATTTGAAGTGACTGAGTTTAGGTTATGAAATCGTGTTTCATCATTATTTTGATAAAGTGTTGGTGTACTATCTGGAGATCTCAATACATCTAAAACAACAAAATTCACTGAAAGAAGGCTTTAAAGGATATGAATGACGCGAAGAAAATACTGTAAAATAAAAAATGTGTACGTCATATTTCAGACGAGAAGGTCACACACAGTTAGACAAGGTATTTCACTTCATTGCTTAAAAAGCTTTTGACACCATTGTTGTGTAGCATTATATGTTGTGTTCAGTTGTCAGAAAGTGCTACCAGGACGAACGTCAATGAACCAATGGACCCTGGACGTGAAAGTTTTGTTTCCACGTCACTAATAGGCATGGCACCTGCTGTTCCACCGGACCAAGGTGACCAAGGTATTTTACACCTATTAAAATAAAGATGTATATCCAGTCCCTAATAACTCAATCGGAAAATACAGCTTGTAAGTCTTGCAAATGAGTCCAAGATTTACCTTTTTACAATTATTCCATTTCCAATTTTTAAAAGTTTTGAACTTCGTCACAATTGAAGAATAAAACAGCCACTTAGGAAAATATTGATTATTGGAAACTTTGCATGATTCACATTAGTGGATTTACAACACGCCTCTATTGTTCAACTTTGTGTTTAAGGTGAGATTGACGATCCCTGCCTTTCCAATATCGACTACAGTACTAGTTCATCAACGAGTGGTACTAGCTCACAGTGGAATCTACAGGATGAAGAAGGACATGCCGAAAGTGTGGTGGGTGTTTTCTCTACTATGCAAAACTTGCAGATCTTTAAACAATAAGATGGCTCATACCTTATCAGTGCTCAGAAAAGAACTACTGTAAATCATTGGAAAATTTTTCGGAGTCAGTCACGGTTTACAAAAATTTGTCGTCATCTAACCACTCGCATACTATCTGTAGGTCTCTGAATAAAATGTCCAACGTTAGAGGCTTAGAGAAACAACAACTGGTTGGCCATTTTGGGTTTCACAAATACGTTTTGTACATCCAAAACGTAAACCAAATTGATGTCAATTTGCAGTTTTATCGTTTGCCAAGATCTCAACCCACAGTTAGAGTTAGACAGGCACTAATCAAATGGAAGGTCGGTAATAGAAATTGCTGCATTGAAATGTCACAATATCAGTATTAAAAACTGTTTTACAGGTAATTCCACCAATTCCCGGTACTGAGTTGCGTGAGGTTGAGAAGATTACTAGACAAGTAGGTGTAAAGGACACCAACCGTACGTGGGATATAGCTCTTCCCCTTGACATTCCAAATCCTTGTGGGAAACAGGAAATGTTTTGTCTTGACCTTCTCAAAGATTATAAGGCTGCAAACGTGAACATATACCCTGCGAATTTTACAAAAAGAGATCTGCGTCCTGCAGAACAACTGAAACTTTGGGAAGGAGGGTCATCGGTGAAGAACCACAAGGTATCGTGTTTTTACACATACGATTCACGCGGCGGCTGCCTTACAGTGTCTCCAAGCGCTGAGTTGAAAATACCACCCAAAGCCATTCCTGAAGGAGATGTTTATGGAGTGAAGGGAACTCCATTGGCAGCTGATACTGTGGCTGTCATCTCTGCCATGCTTGACGTAGAAAGAGGAGAGCACATTGTTTCGCCTCCTATAGACTATGAAATATGCGACAGCAAGCGTTTTGTACGCCATACAAAGTTGTCGCTAGAACATTGCGTTGTAGATCGTGTTGCGCTTGACGGCATCAAAGTGTACTCCTGGTCACAGTTTGATCCCACCGTCTTGACTGAGGTGCCAAGACAGTCTAAAGACAACAACGTCCGTCAGGACACGTACTTTGTCGTAGAAGAAGATGGAACGGTGTCCATTTACACCATTCATTTCACCGTGTATGTAACCACTTGTGGAAAGTGTGAAACGTTGCAAGTTTTGGCCAAACTCTACACGAAAGTGGAAGAATCACAAGATGCATTCAACATACATCTTTACCTTTGCTCCGATCTAGCTACGACAAAACATTATCAAGCGGTGAGTATGTGTGTCTTCAATTGAAACGCTGTGGTCTGTCTGCTCTTTACATAAGTGCTTTTAATAGGCTTATATCAGTTGCCTTCATGAAATTCCACTAAAAGATTTTTATGGAATGAATAATTCTGTACTAATTGGTTGTGCACAAATTATTTAGTGCCCAAAGGAAACAAGCCCAACAGGTTTTTAGGGTACTGTTTTGTCTGTTTAGGACTTTGCACGTGAGAAAAAAGAGATGGGTCTTAAGTTGTGTACCAGCAACGTCGTTACACTTCCAGCCAAAGTGTTCCCCGACACAATCTTCGACATCGAATTAACCGACGGAAATGACGGATGGGAACTGTGTGAGCTAATCGTGGGCGGCCAAAATGCATTCCCATTAAAACAGGTAAAATGTCTGAACTGTCTTCAAAATTGAATCTTAAAAAATCTCAGGTTACAATGAGCACAATATGTTTACTCTCATATGAGCTTTGTTGGCAACGATGTCACTTCAAATCCTGACTCGGATAATTAAATTTTTTGCCTCATAAGCTTATCTAGAAATTGCTTCTTATAACAGAAACGCAGAGCTGACGACTTCATCATTACCGGCACCCCTTCCACGCCCATCCTTGCAGCTGAATGGACGATCAAGTTCAATGAGAGTACTCTCAATCGCGGTGTCGTCATTCAACCGGTCGCAGAGGACCAACCTGTAGATCGGACTATTTTATGGGTGAAATTATGTCCACCTATATCATGCAAAGTGAACCACGTCAAATCCTGGAAAGTAAGTTATTGATTCACTTGCTTGTGAGCTGTAACGCCTAATGTCTTAATTTCTCAACTGATAAATACACTCCATTACATAAAACTACTGAGAACTGTAACTGAAAATAGACTGACATGATAAGCTGCCTTCTTCAAAAAACCTACTACTTTAGATATTTCCCAGCCTAGTCTGCCAAGAAGCTTCATTTTCAGCCGCGTCCTATTTATCCCATACAATCTCTCACACAACCCATTTATCCCACCTAAAGGCTTCGGTTGCTTCATCCAGAGGACTGTTATGTAAGATAAGATACGTGCGAGCCAAATCTAGTGACATTCGCGTGTAATGCATGGCGATATCTTGTGGATACGTGTGTGCTCTCGCCGCACTCATGAGATTTCAGACTTCAGGAAAGCAGCCCTGGATTGCATTCCGTAGACGCAAGACAATCAAAGAAAAGCTAGTGTGAACAACGTGCTCCAATACTTGCTTCGTAAGCCAACATCAGTGTGATGATTGGTTAGAATTATCTCCAGAACTTACCACATACAAGTATTTTCTGACGGACAGGAATGGTATCTTGTAATATTGGGCATAAAACCAATGCCAAGTGATTACACGTGCGCACCCAGGCTAAATAATGGGGGGCTTGAATTTTTGAGAATGTGGACCTTTTACCAAAAAAATGGGTACGTTCTGAGCTGTGAATTGTGCATTCGCCGAATTTTGGTAGTTCCTACCTTTGTGTCGTTTTGTGCTTTTTCGGAATATTTGTTTTGTCATTCCACCCCCCCCCCCTCCGGGTACGCGCATGTCATTTATGAATCGTTTTCAGATATTACTGGGCTTCATTTCTACTGCCTCCTCTTCGCTTAGATTTTTCTTTTTACTGAGATTTTCGAGAGAATTTCCTGAGCCTGATTTCCTTAGCAGCATTAGTATGCATTGAGCAGGCTCAGACATACCCCCATCTTAACAATCAGCGAGCTGCAGGAGCTTTAAAAACAGGCTTCGCGAGTACCTTAACCTGTCCTGTATTCCAACGTCTTTCACCTCATTCGTAAATATAAAAAGTTCCGGCGTTTGAAGTTGCACATTTTTTATTTTGTGTAAGTTGTCTATGAATTCAGTAAAAATGACAAGAAGGTTCATGTACATTATGCCACTATTAATAAAAAATATTCTCTGCTACATTCTATCTGGCACATTTAAGCACTTTTGGTCACGTTAAACAAAAGAACCTAGCCAAATAGTGCAAAATGTCAGTTGAAATGGCCACCTAGTGATAGAATATTAAACTACTCTTGATTATAAGTACCTCAATCATTTTGATGTTTATTCGAAGCAAGTGACGTACTTAAGTGTCCAAGGGTAACGATGGTGATAATTTGTCAACAACAAACATGATAAAGTAGGAATTGTGGATTAAATGTTGTCGAATTCTCCAGAGATAGTCACCCTACATCACAATCAGTACACCCAACATTGCTATAGAAAGTTTCAGTTCAACAACATTAAACTCTAGCCCACTCATCCACGGGCTGATTTTCTCCCCTGCTTCCTGTGGCCCTTCTCCGCACTGAAGTATAAGTCACTTACAATCAACAACTAGAAAGATTATTGTCACAGCTTGACAATAACGGACTCTGCGCGTGCGTATTACTGGAATTATTATGGGTAGTTATTAACAGCCACCCGTTTACCAATAGGAAAAGGAATTCTTTAAAATTGTAGGAGAAATTACATATTAATGTTTTGATGACCTTTCCACTAATTGACCTCTTCCGGTGCATGATGAGCACCGATGAGGGAGTAATTGTTAACTCGATTAAAAGTTTGGTTAATGCTAATAATCACAGATGTTTTACTTCAAGCACTTCAGAATACAAGATGAATGAAGTGGTCAAACTTTCAGAAGAAAAATGCACCTAATGACCCCATGGGAGCACCAAATGACCTGAAAATTTAGAATTCATACTCAATCGCACTTAGTAAACAGATACATAATTCTGAAGTCTCTAGCTCAAAATTTTAGTTTGCACTCAATGACCTTTGACCTATTTTTCTGATTGGTTAGGCCTATTGCGAAGTAAAGTAGGGTATTTAATTGACATGTTGACTTACACCAGTGTGCTGAAATTGAAAAGAATTCCTTGAAAAACGTAAGACATATAACATTTTGAACGTTACATGATCTTTGCACTAACTGACCTTATCCGGTGCATTTTAAGCATCTTTAGGAGACTTATTGCAAAGCCTATGGAAAATGTGTTTAACGCTGAGAATCACAGTTGTCTAACGGTTGACACATCAGAATACTTGCTGATTGAAAAGGTCAAATTTTCAGAAGAATAATGCAGCTTATGACCCCATGTTTGTACTAAATGACCTGAAACTTTGAATTCCGATTTGATTTACCTGTGGCAATCAGACCTGTCAATTTGAAGTGTCTAGCTCAAAATTTTAGTTTGCACCTAATGACCTTTGACCTATTTCACCTGATTGGATGACCCGATTACTTAGAAAAGTAATTTTTTAAATTTCCATGTTGACCTATACCTGTGCAGCGAAATTGAAAAAGATAGCTTTAAAACTGAAGGAGTAGCATTTTGAAAATTATATGACCTTTGCACCAAACGACCTCTTCTGGTGCAATATGGAATATGATTATATAACCAATCAAAATTTATATACTGTCAAATGTCATATGCTGAATTTAGAGACCGTACCTGCACCCAATGTGGAGTTATTAAGCCTCAAAATTGGTCGGAATAAGAAGAATAAGAAGAATAAGAATAAAATTGAAGAAAACCCGGAACAACAGTACTCTGCGCTTACACGCGCAGAGTAATAACACTGCATGCGCGCACCCAGGCTGAAATATGGGGGAATCGAATTTTTGAGAATGTGGACCTTTCACTAAATAAATAAACATGGAAAACTGGGTTCGTTCAGAGCTGTGAGTTGTGCATTCGCCGAATTATTGCCTCTTACTGGACTTTTGTCGCGTTTTCTCTAAGGCGGACCTTTTTGCCCAATTTCAAATATTACACAGCCCCCCCCTTGGGTGCGCGCATACACTGTATGTGAAACAATTTTGGTTATCCCTTGAACATACAAGTAATATGAGCACGAAGTTGTGTAAGCCTAAGTACAATGAAACATGCAACCGGCAAAAACTGAATATTGGTCGATATTTATTGGATTATTGGACTTTTAATTTGTACTCCTTGATTATTCATTTTCGGTCTATCGCAGAGTTCCAATAGTTCATTAGTATGCGGAAACGATAGTTTCAGAGATAACTTAGACTGCTTTCAATATATTTAGCATAACTTCTCTTCTACACTAAGAAATCTGATGCCCCGAAAATAACAGCGATGAACCCAGAATTCATTGTCATTGCGTCAGTTTCCTAGTCACTACTGCTGATTTGACGGAGTTAGTGGATTTCGAATATGGTGACTGATTTGGGCCCTTCGTTTCCACCTGGAATATATAAAGAACATTAGTATCTCAGTCTGATAGGCCTAAAGTCAAATGATTGTCATAATTGAGATGTTGATTGTTTTCACTGGGAGCAGAATACGATCATGTTGCAGCTTTTACCTCTTTCCTCGGCAAACCCTGTTACGCATGCAATCATCAACAGCCAGTTGATATATTAACGTTCAGCGTTATGGTTCCCTGATTTCAAAATTATAGCAGAAGTTACTCAGTGGAAGTAACTAGTCCTGAAATCAAGACCCATAAAACCTTCTATTATCCTGTTGCCACAATTACTAATGACGTTCTGCCCATGGTGCAACCCTGCCTGCTGCCAATTTGTCCATTTTTTTTGTTACCTTTACATTGTCTTTCCCGGTGTTGCCAATTCGTATGCCGCCACCCCCCCCCCCCCCGTGATTGTCACCACAGAAGGGCCCATGCACATGCTCACGATTACCGCGTAAATACCCGCGTAAATACTCAAAAACTCGTTATTCTCCCAATTAACGGTATTCTCACCTGCATTTGAATACTTGGAATACCACTTTTCTCCTGTGCGGCAAATTTAGCGGGTATACTGCTAGCGACTGCGTCATTTGATTCGCCGTGGTGATCATCAAACGAACCAATTACGTTAATAGCAATCCTCACTTCGAGCAGGTGCATTGCAAGCCACATATCCTTCGGTGTTGAAAAAATGTGGGCTGAAAAATCTACGCGCTTCTTGACCTTTACGTGGAGCGAGTCCTAAGTCTCTGGAGGGCTGTCCGAGACCAGGGCCCGGTCTCTAATCTTTTTACTCGAAATGTAACTTGAAATTATGTTTCTCATTTTCTACTCTACTCAAGATACGAAAGTGTCTGTTATGCTATGCTCGAGTACATAATGACTTACGTGGATAATTTATTAGTCCTTGTTTGCAGTTGGTAAACCCAACATTAAGGCTAAAAATTCAAGTTTGAACTCGAAATTTCGAGTTTTTACTCGAGTTTGGGGCACGAATATACGGG
Organism: Phoronis australis; assembly: GCA_002633005.1. Lineage (NCBI taxonomy): Eukaryota > Metazoa > Phoronida > Phoronidae > Phoronis > Phoronis australis. Next base: position 16,829 of record NMRA01000597.1, on the reverse strand, counting down.
TCTTCAGGTGCAGACTTGGACTAGAAACTCAAACGCATAAACTATAATGTATTCAAGCACAGTCTGATAACCACTTATCTTGAGTTTGCACAAAAGCAGCAGAGAAATTGCCACATGAGAACGCTCGCGTTAAAGTCATAAAAAGCCGATTTAGGTAAACAGTTAATACGCGGGTTTCTCAGTTAAGCCCAGTGTGCCGGAAACCATCCGGATATCAACCAGTTACTATTACAACCTCGCGAAAGTCTCGTTTTGGGAGACTATTTTTATGTAAATGAGTATGGTAATATTTCACCGTTACCTCAATGAAGCAAATCACAATTTTCATTACTTGTTTATTTCACTATAAAATAAGAACTACGTAATATTTGAAATTATTAGGGTTTTATATGTTCGCACTTGTTTTTAAGTGTATCAGTTGTCGTGTTTTATTTAAAACCGCAATTTTCATTTACAAATTGTTTCCTGATTGTACTTGTGCACACAGTTCTCCAGAAAGTCACTAGGTGGCGCTTGCTACGAATTTTAATATTCACCATTTGAATAAGACGCATCATCTTTAATGTGTAGCCGAAACTTTTTTATGAATTTAAGTGCAACGTTGGAAATGCAATACCATGTGTACAACAAGAATATGGGAAGCATTTGTGCCAAATTTGGCATATAAACAAATGATTCTGTAACTTTCGTGGTGTCATGTCTTGGACTTGTCGAAGTTTCTTGGGTTTGCATTGCAAAAATGAGTCCCAAGTGAAAATGACGGTTCGTAAACTGATTTATTTATTGAACGAGCGCACACTATCGTTCAATAGCGTGTGATCTCCTCAATATAGGTGAGCGCACGCTCTACAGATTTCTGTTCTCGTATGGTCCCTCAACGTGTGCCAGCAAGCTAACTTAATCTGCACTTTTATTACTCTGTGCGTACAAGCGCAGAGTACTGTTGTTCCTGGGTTTTCTTCAATTCGTCTTATTCTTATTCTTATTCTTATTCTTATTCTTATTCTTCTTTCGACCAAATATGAGGCTTAATCAACTCCAAAATGGGTGCAGGTATGTTCTTTAAATTCTGCATGTGATTTTTGGTAGTATATAAATTTTGATTCGTTATATAATCATATTCCATATTGCACCGGAAGAGGTTATTTGGTGCAAAGGTCATATAATTTTCAAAATGCTACTCCTTCTTCATTTTTAAGGCTATTTTTTCAAATTCGGTGCACAGGTATAAGTCAATAGGGCACTTAAAAATTACTTTTATAAGTAATCGGATCATCCAATCAGGTGAAATAGGACAAAGGTCATTAGGTGCAAACTAAAATTTTGAGCTAGACACTTCAAATTGACAGGTCTGATTGGCACAGGTAATTCAATTTGGAATTCAAAGTTTCAGGTCATTTAGTGCAAACATGGAGTCATTAGGTGCATTTTTCTTCTGAAAATTTGACCTTTTCAATCAGCAAGTATTCTGATGTGTCAACCGTTAGACAACTGTGATTCTCAGCATTAAACACATTTTTATGGGCTTTGCAATAATTCTCCTAAAGACGCTTATAATGCACGGGATAGGGTCAATTAGTGCAAAGGTCATGTAACGTTCAAAATGTTATATCTCTTACGTTTTTCAAGGAATTCTTTTCAATTTCAGCACACTGGTGTTAGTCAATATGCCAATTGAATACCCTACTTTACTTTGCAATACGCCTAACCAATCAGAAAAAATGGGTCAAAGGTCTTGGAGTGCAAACTAAAATTTTGAGCTAGAGACTTCAAAACTGCATGTCTGTTTACTAAGTACGATTGAGTTTGAATTCTAAATTTTCAGGTCATTTGGTGCACCCATGGGGTCATTAGGTGCACTTTTCCTCTGAAAGTTTGACCAATTCATTCATCTTGTATTCTGAAGTGCTTAAAGTAAAATATCTGTGATTTTTAGCATTAACCACACTTTTAATCGAGTTCACAATTACTCCCTCATCGGGGCTCATAATGCGCCGGAAGAGGTCAATTTTTGGAAAGGTCATCAAAAAATTAATATGTAATTCCTCCTACAATTTTAAAGAATTCCTTTTCATATTGGTAAACGGGTTGCTGTGAGTAACTTCTCAAAATAACTCCAGTAATACGCATGCGCAGAGTCCTTTATTGTCACGCCGTGACAATAATCTTTCTAGTTCTTCTTATTCTTCTTCCGACCAACTTTGAGGCTTAATAACTCCAAAATTGGGTGCAGGTACGTTCTTTAAATTCAGCATATAAATTTTGACAGTACATCAATTTTGATTCGTTTCTTCTTCCGACCAAGTTTGACACTTAGTAACTCCAAAATGGTTGCAGGTATCTTCTTCAAATTTAACAAATTACTTTAGGCAGTACAGAAATTTTGATTCATTATGTAATCATATTCCATAATGCACCGAAAGAGGTCATTTGGTGCAAAGGTCATGTAATTTTCAAAATGCTACTTCTTCATTTTTAAAGCTATTCTTTTCAAATTCGGTGCACAGGTATAAATCAATAAGGCAATTTATAAAAATTACTTTTCTAAATAATCGGGTCATCCAATCAGGTTAAACAGGTGGAAGGTCATTAGGTGCGAACTAAAATTTTGAGCTAGACACTTCAAATTCACAGGTGTGATTGCCACAGGTAATTCAATACAGAATCCAAAGTTTCAGGTCATTTAGTGCAATAATAGGGTCATTAGGTGCATTTTTCTTCTTAAAATTTGTCCTTTTTATTCACCAAGTAGTCTGAAGTGCCAACCGTTAGACAACTGTGATTCTCACGATTAAATATACTTTTCACGGACTTTGCAATAGTTGTACTAAAAGGGCTTGAAATGCACTGGATAGCGTCAATTAGTGCAAAGGTCATCTACTTTTGAAAATGTTATTTCCTCTACATTTTTCAAGGAATTCTCTTCAATTCCAGCACATTGGTGTAAACCTACTTGCCAATGAAATACCCTACTTTACTAAGCAATAGGGCCATCCAATCAGAAAAAATAGGTCAAAGGTCATTGAGTGCAATCTAAAATTTTGAGCTAGACACTTCAATTTCACAATTCTGATTGGTAAGTCTAATTCAATTTGAAATACAAAGTTTCAGGTCAGTTAGTGCAACCATGGGGTCATTAGGTGCATTTTTCTTCTGAAAATTTGTCCTTTTCATTCAGCAACAATTCTGATGTGGCAACCGTTAGGCAACTGTGATTCTCAGCATTAAACACAATTTTGAGCTAGTGACTTCAAAATTACATATTTAGTAAATATGATTGAGTTTGAATTCTAAATTATCAGGTCATTTGGTGCACCCATGAGGTCATTCAGTGCATTTTTCTTCTGAAAGTTTGACCAATTCATTCATGTTGTATTCTGAAGTGCTTAAAGTAAATTATCTGTGATTCTTAGCATTAACCACANATGTGAAAATTGGCAAAATTGAAAGAAAAATCAAAATTTCGAGCTAATTACACAAAATAAACATGGGTTTAGCTAAATTTTACGTCATACATTTAGTCTGTGGCCACTGGTAATTCAAAATGTGCAAAAATCCATGGTGTGTACTGTTTAAATCGAGTTTACAATTATTCCCTCAGCGGGGTTCATAATGCACCGGAAGAGGTCAATTACTGGAAAGGTCATCAAAATATTAACATGTAATTTCTTGTACAATTTTAAAGAATTCCTTTTCATATTGGTAAACGGGTTGCTGTGAGTAACTTCCCAAAATAACTCCAGTAATACGCATGCGCAGAGTCCTTTATTGTCACGCCGTGACAATAATCTTTCTAGTTCTTCTTATTCTTCTTCCGACCAACTTTGAGGCTTAATAACTCCAAATTGGGTGCAGGTACGTTCTTTAAATTCAGCATATAAATTTTGACAGTACATCAATTTTGATTCGTTATATAATCATATTCCATATTGCACCGGAAGGGGTCGTTTGATGCAAAGGTCATATAATTTTCAAAATGCTACTCCTTCAGTTTTAAAGCTATCTTTTTAAAATTCGCTGCACAGGTATAAGTCAACATGACAATTTAAAAAATTACTTTTCTAAGTAATCAAATCATCCAATCAGATAAAACAGGTCAAAGGTCATTAGGTGCAAACTAAAATTTTAAGCTAGACACTTCAAATTCACAAGCCTGATTGGCAGAGGTAATTCAATTCGAAATCCAACGGTTCGGGTCATTTAGTGCAACCATGGGGTCATTAGGTGCATTTTTCTTCAGAAAATTTGTCCTTTTCATGCATCAAGTATTCTGATGTGTCAACCGTTAGACAACTCTGATTCTCAGCAATAAATATACTTTTCACGGACTTTGCCGTTAGTTTTACTAAAAGGGCTTGTAATGCTCTGGACAGGGTCAATAAGTGCAAAGGTTACCTACTATTGAAAAGGTTATATTTCCTATATTTTTCAAGGTATTCTCTTCAATTCCAGCACATTGCTGTAAACCTACATGCCAATGAAATACCCTACTTTACTGAGCAATAGGTCCACCCAATCAGAGAAAATAGGTCAAAGGTTATTGAGTGCAAACTAAAATTTTGAGCTAGACACTTCAAATTCACAAGTCTGATTGGTACATCTAATTCAATTCGAAATACAAAGTTTCAGGTCATTTAGTGCAACCATGGGGTCATTAGATGCATTTTTCTTCTGAAAATGTGTCCTTTTCATTCACCAAGAATTCTGATGTGTCAACCGTTAGACATCTGTAATTCTCAGCATTAAACACACTTTTCACAGGCTTTGCAATAATTCTCCTCAAGATGCTTAATATGCACTGGATATGGTCAATTAGTGCAAAGGTCATCTAACGTTCAAAATGTTATATCCCCTCCCTTTTTCAAGGAATTCTTTTCAAGTTCAGCGCACTGGTGTAAGTCACCATGCCAATCGAAAGCCCTATTTTACTACACAATATGCCTAACCAATCAGAAAATTAGGTCGAAGGTCATTGAGTGCAAACTAAAATTTTGAGCTAGAGACTTCAAAATTACATATCAGTTTAGTAAATGTAATTGAGTTTGAATTCTAAATTATCATGTCATTTGGTGCACCCATGGGGTCATTAGGTGCATTTTTGACCAATTTATTCATGTTGTATTCTGAAGTGCTTAAAGTAAAACATTTGTGATTCTTAGCATTAACTACACTTTTAATCGAGTTTACAATTATTCCCTCATCCGGGCTCATAATGCACCGAAAGAGGTCAATTTTTGGAAAGGTCATCAAAATATTAACAAAAGGCATGTAATTTTTCCTACAATTTTAAAGAATTCCTTTTGAAATTGGTAAACGGGTTGCTGTCAGTAACTTCCCATAACAATTCCTTTAATACGCACGCGCAGAGTCCATTATTGTCACGCCTTGACAATAATCTTTCTAGTCATTTCTGCTATACACAACACGTAGTTACGCTGGGGTTCTTTCACGAACTCTCTTAGGTATTGTTTCGGGGGTAATTTGGCTCGAGGTATTGTCTTGGCTAGGTATCTGAGATACTTTCAGGTTACAAGATATTGCATCGCATGGGTAAAATGAATGACCACGTGGGGCCAATATTTTTCTACGTAAATTTGCCATCATAAAAATAAATCAAACGCCGAGAACGACGCCGGACACTTTCTGTCTGAAAACTAAGTAAACTCCTTCTATAAAGAGCTCTTACTATGTGTAATATCATCGAATCCGTTCGAGAATTTTACAAAAGTAGTGCTATGTAATAATGTCTTGATTTCGTTGCATTTCAGAATGTATTATCAAAGTACAATCTTCGCAGAAATCCGGAGGGCTGGGAGTGGAATATCGTTTTCTTGTGTGTTGGGAATTACATGAAACGTGAAGATTCCGAATCTCTGGCCAAGCACCTTCATATTTCTAATGCAAAGGTGTCGCACATTGGTGAACAGTAAGTTGGGTTTTCTGACTCAAAAACGTGTTTAGGGCAGAATTACAGGAAACAGCTCACAACTCTGAAAGTTTACTACTCCGAGGGTTCACTACTTCGAAAATACGCAAAATTTCTATTTCAGGAGAAATTTGTTATAGTTTTATGTGCAAAATATACTCGATACTTAGGGTATTAGACGAGTGGTGTACCCAGTACCGAAAACATCGCCCCGGTACTAATGCGTTTTGTTTGGGTTTCCTGCGCATGCGAAGTTGGGCTCCAAGTGATGTCTTAGGAATATGAAGAAATTGAGTGCATTATAAAAGAATATGAAGTAGGAAAATTAATAAATTATCAGCTGTAGTAATTAACCAAAGCCATGTCCCGATCGCACCATTTGGAAGAGGCAATCGCCAACAGATGTCGTAAATGCTTTATGAAGTCAGCAGTGGCTGAAGAAACGCTTCCATATACTCTCAAGTAATTCCAGTATAGATTCGTAATTTTCTCCACATTCTTCACTACTGGATGACTTATCATTTACAATAGTAAATCACAATGGAGATTTTTCAATTTCAAACTGGTCGAAAAACGCAGAAAATGGTCATGTGAAACACAGCTATATGAAGGCATGCGGCCTAAACAACCAAAAGTATGAGAATTGAAAAAAACAGTAAACACTGATGGTTGGTATGTGTACGGTGTACATAAAAAACGGATTAAGGTGCTCAAAATATGTGTACTGGCAACCGTGAAAAAAGATTTCTGACATTTTTGGAGTGCAAAAGTTACTCAATAACCGTTGGAATGAACAAGAATTCATGCTAACATGAATAAATTCTGAACACTTCGAGAGGGAGTGCCCTTTACCGCCCTTACCCTCCCCGGTGGAATGCCCCGTCTCCTATAAGTATCTGTCTGAATAGTCTAAAACTTCCCCACAATGAATTACGGATTTCAAAGCCTCCAGTTAGAAGGCCCGATGTGTGTGCGTGTGGGTGTAAATGTTCTTTAGTTTCCAATTTACACGTTTATGTATCAACGAAGATCAACATATAGGTTTTTAAGACTGTTAGAAGTATGTCTTGGAAGATATTGATGGTGCTTCTGTTATGCAGATTGAACTTTCGAGAAAATCTCATCTGACTTCCCAAACAGCAAAGTGCAGTAGAAGATTTTTTGCCAATCTGAAATAATCCTCTAAGCAGTTATTTTTTCATTTAGGCGTAGGTTGATGTAATTCTGTCAGTTTTATATTTTTGGCACCCGGAAGGTCAATCATAGACCCTATTCACGCCTACAGGAGGCGCGTTCCAAAACGAGGCTCGCTACAATAGCTCTGGTGGCTTATCCGCCTAGTTGTATTCCGCGTTGCTCGAACAGCTAGAAAAAATACGGACACTTTGTGTTTTACAATCCCTAAGGACGTTGGGATTCCGAAGCGTTGGGTCCTTGCCATACGCCGCAACGAAGGAAAATATGTCCGTGTAAAATTTGTAACTATTTTCGAATCGGAATTTGTCGCATTTCGGACTGGATGCCGCCATAGGAACGAGGACCGGAGATTTCTCGGCCAGCCAGGCTGTGTTTTCATGACTATGTGTTGAAGCGCGATGCATTTTTCTTTACAAAAAGGACAGGGCCTTCAATCCCTCAATTTTGGGGCCAAATATCGGCCCTATTCCCCTCTCAAAAATATTGAAAAATCAATGACGCGAAATTCCCGGCCACGAGGCCTAAAAATCCCCTTTGTGACTGAAAATTTCTATCCAACGGTTCAAATCAACTGTGACCACAGAGGTGACAATTTGAAAAAGTACAAAATCATAGGCGGATTTAGGGGGAGGGGGGCAGGNGCGAAAGGAAACTGTATTGAGTTCGAGCTAGGACCGGTAGCGGACGAGGGGGCAAAGCACGTTCCGTTTTATTTTTGTTTAGTCCAACGACAGATTTCCTGAGCAGAAGGTATACATCCTCGGCGCCCGCAACTTCCGGGCCGCCTGCGTGCATACAATCGCGCTTTGCCCGCTTCTCCGAGGATGTCGGGCCCCCTTCACTAGGCCTATTTGGTATCCTAGATCAGCCACTGTCGGAAAATGCTACTTGAGGCAGAGCTATGAGGGCTTGCAAAAGGGCGGGGTGCTATTGATGGTGATCGGGAGGTCAGTAGAGTTCTCACTGACCCGTCACTCTGCGAAAAGTTCCCCTCTCGATCAGAAACGGGCCGCACACACATGAGCGGGCACCTTTCCCTTCGGATATGAACGAGGTCTCTGAAGAAACATGATAACTATGCTGGTTCCAGGGGGATCCAGGACTTTGAGTTGGGGGGGCAACGCCGAGTATTGGCCAGGATTTTGCCCGTCAGAAATTCGCGCTCCTGAATGCCAAATGGAATCTGGGAGAATTTTAGGGGGGCTCCTAGTGGGGCATAGACCCTTGGCTCCCCTCTAAATCCGCCACTGTGTTCTGTCCAGTTAATTGAAATTGAGCTCTAAAACGAGGTTATGCTTTGGACGAAAGAATTAGGTGTTTTAATTTTAAAATTCAACTTGGTCGAGATTGATATTTGAAAAATATAACACATGAAATAGACGTAATTATTAAAACCAAGAAAGCAGAATTGATGGTCATATAATTTTTATTTTCAAGTGCGAGCCTAGTTTTTTATCGTAATCAAAATATTCACTTAATAGCATCGAGTATTATTTCAGATCAATGACAAATCAACTGTCAGTCCCGGTAGTGCCTACCTCACCAGGACCTAGGCTATGCTTGAAGCTAATCCTCTTGATCAACAAATTAAACCAGATGAGACTAATTGCACATGTCAGCAAAATGCTATGAGCCACCACTGTCGAATATATCTTCAACTCGTCAACAATACGACCCGATGACTTGGTTCGTGTAAAAAGTATTTTTATCAAGAATTTATTAAAAGAAACGTAACCCTGCATTCAGCATGATACCTAATCCGTAACACTACGATCGCCGCATTTTGGTCATGTTTACTTTTCATGTTTCGAACCTAGTTTTCCGGAAAAAACCTAAATCCTTTCTTCAGACAACTCTTTGGTACATTGACCTTAGACGTTATTTTCACTCTTCAAAAGATGTGAAACTATAGTCGAGGTTTCCGAGATCAGTGATACTATTTCTTCCCATGTTTCTCCAGATTTTGCTACCCGCGTTACTTTTGTTCCTCCTAAAAACGTGATTTTGGTGGTAAATTTTTTGGCTCTCTAATAAAGTGAATTTCATAAAAATGTCCCACAAACAATCAAAATCACAATGCTCTTATCGTTTAACGTTTTCAGGTCTAAAAAGTGACTCTTTCTTGAGAACTTTGTTGAGATATGATAATCCAGATTAAAGCGTATTTGCTTCAAAAGGGTTTCAACCTCCTGAAAACCCACACCTCACCCTGTAGGTACGCAACTGCATGCCAATATTTTGAATTCAAGTCAAAGAAATCATGGCTTTTCTCATTTGCTCTTCCGAAGGCCGTGATTGACTTTCAAGTATTTCTTGTTTCACCCTGTGGAGGTACTTATCGTATTAGTGATAAAATCCTTCATGTGTAAAACGAAGTGATTTAATAATGTCCTTAGATTGCCTTAGAAACTGCAACGGTGATTGATTATCAATGCTGTTATGGAAATTTGGTAAGCAAATTACGCAAAAGTTTTGTCTTAATATGTTCTTGCCGTGGGGTGTACAGATCCGTAAATCCACTTTATTGACGACTCTGTGACAGGTCGAACATGGTTTTTTAATTGCCCTAAGGTGCTTCATGTTGCCGTAGTTTCAATGTTAGCTATACTGCTCGTGCACATGCGCTTTCTACTAATCAAATCGATACCCAAGCACGAATAGCTAACCAATCAAGAATGCCTAGGCAGTTCGTATTACCTTACGTAATTTGGACTCCAAGTGACGAGATCGTCTCGTCCCACAAGAAACATGCTGTGGAAATCGCCGACATTTCGTGAATCCACTCAAAAGTAGTTCAGCAAAGTTACAACTTATGTGAAAGGGAAGCTTAACATTGCTTTTGATGCCCTATATTACTAAATAATGCCATGCTTTTTTCGCCTAAAACCACATGTGATTACACGCGGAGATAATCTGACCAGATCTAAGTGGTAATCTGCAAATGCTGGCTTACGAAGTAAATGTGACGACAAATTCTCCGTGTGGTTAGCCGTTAACATAATATCTTTAACTGCCTTGGTCGTTAAAATCGGGGCCACTAGCGTTGAGGTAATAGCGTTGGTACTTTATAGATTACTAATATCACTGTTACGGGACACTTTTCCATTTACCTTCCTTGTAGATGTTCACAGAATACTCCAAGGTTCACTCAAGAAATCTGCGCTGCTTGGCTTGATCGAAACCCGGAAAAAAACCTCTTGGACTTCATACAGGCCGTGGACAAGGCCAATAGTCGTGTTGCCTTCGATGTCTTGGAGAATGTGAAAGGACAAATTAGTCTCGTTGAAGATGGTAGCATGGATGAGCAGACATTGTGCGACCAATTTTCCAACTTATCATCGGCATGAATAAAGACAATCTTATGTACCTAACATCAGACCAAAAAACAAATCAGTACGTGTATAAAAGTGCATCAAGGTTGATTGTGTCTACATACGACATCACATGTTATAGCAAAGACTGTCCCTGCTGGGGATAGTTTGATTTCGTGATTGTTATTTCTTTAAGTTTGTATAGTTGTACCCAACGTTCCAGCATTTGTTTTGTGTGACAAACATTTTCATTTTTCTGCGAATTTGAATATCCAAAGTGGCTGCCAATATGGCCGCAAGTAGTCTTATTGTTAAGTTAATGAACCACATGGTATTTTGTGTCAAATCGTAGGTTTTTTAGGAAAAAGGTGGTCATGAAAAGCATTGCTTACATAAAAATGTTAATGTTTGCAAAATGACTTCCAAAATGGCTGCCAAGAACGCTTCTTCAATGGCCACCGAAAAAATATGGTTATCCTGCCAAGTAACATACCAAATAAATACACAAAACGTACCTAGAGTGGCACAGATGAAGTAATATTCCACGAGACATGTCGACCGAGACATTTGATTAAAGCATGAAAGTCAATTTGCTATAAGTACATTTTGTGTATGGAGGAACACCTTAGGAGGCCGTCGATGTCCTTTAGTTCCTTCCAACTAGAACAAATACTCCCGTATGTGACGTCATATTCTCCTGGCAGGCAGTGTGAAAATGGCCAGTTGACGATTTGGGCAACTGGATTAAGGACTGCCAGAGGAGTAATTGTTCCAGTTGGAAGAAATTAAAGACATCGACCAAAGCTCTATACGCAAAAGGTAGTAATAGCAAAACTTAATCTGCCGAAAAGCTTCCTGCACATGAAGAGTCTATGGGGGCATCGCCGTCTCTGATGCTAGTAGAATCTGTGGCGCAGTCTAACTTGAAGTAGAATTTTCGAATTTTGTAAGCATATCTTTTTATTGTTGTTCACTGACGTGAATATTAACTTCTTGCATGAATCCGCCATTGTGCTTAAAAAACGAGGTGTTGGGTCCACACCACAGTGGTTCTGCATGTTTGGAACACGTGCGCTTTCACGTTCACGTAGTTAAAATTCATGTTAAAACGAGGCATTGTCCTAATCACTAATTCAAAAAAATTTTTGCAGCACCACCAAAGTGGAATAGTATTTCAAAGTTTTCAAAGGCCATTTCGCCATCGTCCAGACCCCGAAATCCTAACTTTGTACTCGAAACAAAATCGAAATTATTTTTGGCGGTTTCTCTGCTACTTTTGTGCGAACTCAAGATAAGTAAGGGGTTCTTAGACAATGCTCGAATACATTATAGTTTACGCATATGAGTTCACTTGATGATCCTTATTTTCATGTTACAAACCCGAGTAAACACTCGGAAATTTCGAGTTCACACTCCAACTTTTATCCTTAATGTTGGGTTTATCACCGGCCCCCTATTTGGATTCGAGGTGTTCTATTTTTTCTCGCGGGCCGTTTTTTCGCGGACGCGGAGGGAGGGTGGCCAGTTTCGTACTGGCCTTGGTGATGTCAGTCGGTCGGCTCAAAGTCCTGGGTGACGTCACTCCGTCGGCTTAATTTCACTCCCTCCGGCTTCTGTCGCGTATGTAATTCAAAGGGGCTGTCGCTGCCAAAAATTAATGATGCCTCATTAAAAAAATTTTTACTCTTCCTTGAGTAAACTAAATTATTTACCCGGGTGTTGGAAAATTGACGTTCTTCAGTTATTCTGCAGCTAAAATTGCAATGTGCTCTTTGGGCGCCATTGCGTTACCTATCGAGCCAATTTCCATGTTCTTCAATCAACTGTGGAGGTTGCGTACATGTCATACACATGTACCAATCGGAAGTGGTTTCATTTCGTTACAAGTTTTTACTATTTTAATACCAAAAAAAACAATTTCAAAAAATACTCTCGAGAGATATTGCAAGGTTTTGGGAAATGGCGCGTATGTGCGCGTGTCACGAGATTGCACTGTTTTCAAAACTGAGGAAGATAGGATTTTCCTTTGTTACAAAAGGCGGAGAATTACAAAAAATAACATTTATTAGAATCTGTTTACTTCTATGAACGGCTGTAACGGGCACTGTGAATGTCGATTCATTCCCAGATTCGGCATGTACCCCTGCAGGTTGTTAGCTCTAAGTTTCACTAAGAGGTGACGAGCTGAGCATCCGGGTTGTGTGAAATTTCGGTGTCTAAAGGAGCTCTACACACGGCTACCTAGCTGTAGTGTTGACGACAGTCTTAATACAGCTAGCTGGCTTTCTACCTCATTATGTACATTTATAATGCAACTTTTGGAAATCCAGAGGCGGATTCAGGATTTTGAGTTGGGGAGGCACGGCAAATAAAGTATAGCCAGAATTTTGCCCTTCAGACATTCGCACCCCCGAACTGCCAAATGGAAGCTGAGAGAATTTTATGGGGGGCCATGGACCCCTTGGCCCCCTCTAAATCCGCCACTGACATCTATATACTTTGTGTACTATACAATATTTTAAATGCATTCTTAGTTTTCACTTTAAACTGAAGAATATCTGATTACCGTACTTTGTGTTACGGCAGGGTCAAATGTTCTGGAAAGAAATTTGTACTGCCTAGGTGAAGAATCCCACAGCCGCACACCTTAATTGCCTACTAAAATCTGACAGGTGACAGAAATTCTGCTTGAAGCTTTTGAACACGGTCTCTTCAAGAAGTATTCCTGTCTCTTGCGATGAACACTCGATCGGTTCACTCTTAGGTGTAGCTATTTCCCTCGGCGTTTCCCACTAGCTGCTAGCTAACGGCAAGTAAAATGATAAACACTTATCTGGAGATCGCACAAAAGTAGAGCAGAAAAATCCAAACATAATTTCGAGTTTCATTTCGAGTAAAAATATTAGAATCCTGGCCCGGGTGTGTGTTGCTGTCTCGGCGTATGAAATTAAACGTCCCTTAAAAGCAACCTGTTGGATCTGGTCTGCACCAATGGTCCGTTTTCACTTCGTAAGCGTAGATGCCATCTATCTAAATAACGGAAAAGATGAGACACGTTTTTCTGCAACGAGTGGGATAAATATGTTGCAAAACAAGCATAATACGGGGTATGAGCGCGAAGAAAACTTACGGCGGATACACTTGTTGTGTCCCTGGCTGCTTCAAAAACAAGAGAGATAAAAGTCTGAGTTTTTGTGTGTTCCCTGCAAACCAAGAACTTCGTGAAAAATGGATAAACAACATTAGGAGAGCTGGGAGTAAGGGGAGATTTAGCGCATTCAAACCAACGCGGAGCCATCTAGTAGGCAACACGTAGCCCTTCGGTTGGCCATATAGGGGCTACAATACTTCCATTCGCTTTCTGTACTCATTTCGTTACTTCAGTGTATTTTAAACGGGCCGTGACCGGATTTGGGTTACCGATTTCGAGTTTTCACCTCGTCACAATACATTCTACACTTAAAAACTATCATTTAAAAAAACGCTTACTTTCATCATTGGTCCTTTCTACTTCTATACATATCTTTGATGAAGCTTAGTTGTGAGAATTAAGTTGACTTTGGCGAAGAATTACAACTCCACTTTTTTGGTTGCCGTTAATTTTATCACCGCGTGCGCGATAACCACAAAGCATGTCAACTGAATTACGTGAGTTAGGCAAAGGTTAGCGCGAGACAGAGCGAAGCGCGTGACGCTAGCGTGTGACACTTGTAAAATAGCACGAGAAGGTATCGGGTGAAACTTGTAAGATGTGTGTCCCTTGGACTTTTTATTCGTCAACATGCGTAATTTCACGTAACTTCCTCAAAATGGCACCCGGTAACTGAGAGAAACTCGAGCAAACCGCGACAGATTTTCATCGATTTGTTCAAGTTTTGCTGACTAAATTGTATCCAGAGTCGTGGTATGTGTTAATTATAACTCCGTGTTCCTATATGTGTGTTTCATTTGATTTTATTTGTTGTATTTTGAAATGAGTAACTTTTTGTGAAGGTGTACTATCGCCCCTGAATGCCTGCGGCATCCAGTGCGATGTAATTGCCTAGGGGCCATCGTGTGTGAAGCGAACATTTTCCTGGTGGAAAAAAGACGCATGAGAACAACATTCCGACGGAGTTTCCTCTTAAAATTGACGTCTCTAGCATATCCACGGCGAAAGCTACAAAAGTTAAGCAACCCAAGAACTCTCAACTTGTCTGAAACCGGAGGAGATTTCAAAATCAACGCCGATAGCCCCAATACTGAACATGACGACAGTCGTGCCCTCGGTCACACGGTCACTGATCACAGCTACGCTGTGTTTACAAACGAGAGAGAGGACTTGCTTGGTATTATAAAGCAAAAAAATGAAACATGGTTTTTAGTTTGCAAATCACTCCAAATGCACACACTATCCAGCTTGCTCAAGACATGCCTGACCACAAGCTATCCCATGAGCCTTCGCGCAGGAAGTAACTCGCACATGCGCAATGCGTAGTTCGTTTGCGCTGCAAATCCGCTATTGCCTCCTTTCACTGAAAATACTACCTATTTTGACAGGGGTTATATGTAAGCCTACTGTTGTACAAGAGACTTGGATTTTTTGCGGGTGACGGGAACAATTTAATTTGCGCTAAAAACGCGAACATCACAAGCATTGTAAACTTGATTGGCTTCGTAATCACACGACAGCTTTACATTTACTCATGCATTTTATTTGCTTCGTTCAGAGATCATCTTAAGATCATAAAATGTCATAGACTGTCTCCTAAGTGTCTGTCTAAAAACACAGGAAACGAGAGGCAACACCTTCTGTACTGTTTCCGGTTTATGTAACTCGAGCAACGAAGTCTTCTCTATGCAGATCTTTTAACACAAGCGATCAAATTTAATACTTTGCGATATTTTTGATACACCTTTGGTTTTGTATTGTACAAGTAGTTGTGGTTGATCTGTCAATATCCCTGGTATTCCCTTTCATCTAAAAGCGACACTCCTGACATTGTCACAAGAACTGAACATAAATCAACTACAATTTATTTTACATTAGGTAATAGTTGACTGGCAGAATTGAATAGTTATACGTACTTGCAAACAAGTTGTGTACTTTGCAGCTGCGAATTTTACCTTTAAAAACGGTGTAGTATTATAATTATTTTGTGTATAACGAATTTGAATTTGATAGAATGGGTTTTAAGGAATGCATTTTCATGGACGGCACAGCACTGAAATAAGTGGAGGCTATAGCCCCCTTCTCCCTTNCCCCCCCCCCCCCCCAGCCACCTATGGTGCGACACCCATGATTTTGTTCGTCTTATTGCTTGAATTTAGTCTTTGTATATGTCATGATTTTGTTAGCAATAAAATGTACTTTCTGTTCGCGTTGCTTTAATGATGTTATCCATCATTATCACCCACATCGTCGTGACTATCATTTACAAAAAGTCGTTTATCCATTTTATTCGCCATGAATAAAAAATTACGAATGATACACTTTGCCTATGCGCTCTATTACATTGGCCAATAAAGTTAGAGTCGCTATAATAGGTGACCTGTAAGATACTGAAACAACAGACTTTGTAGTCCAGCGATGTACCTCACTTCGTAATTGTTATCACATGGCTAAGTTGACTTTCGAGATCTTTCAAATCTATGTTTTTGTTCTATTCGCCCATTTTAACTATAATTTCCAGCGTTTTCGGTCTGCTAGTGTTTCCGGTCTTTTGCAGCGACCTCGTGTAGCCGTTTCAACTCATTCAGCACGTCTCTCATACTTGATGGTCGTGATTCTATATCATTTGTCCAGCACGCTTTTCCAAGGCCTTTAAGTGACGCCATGCTGTCGTTGTTTTCCGCCAGTCGGATGAGATAATAGCCGAAGGCGAAAATGTCTGATTTAGCGCTATGGACCCCATCCGACCTCTTTAATTCGGGAGCTATCTTCGGTAGATCTGCGGCTGGGTCGATAATACTCCTCTGTCCAACTTTCGTACATAGACCTAGGTCTATGACGTATGCTCTAAATACTCGTTCGTCATCTTTGATGCGTCGTTGTAGGAGAACGTTGCCAAAATGAAAATCATTATGTACCATCCCTAAAACCCAAGGCAAACAGACAAGATAACAAGGTCGCAATGAGATGTTGTTCTGCGATCACACAAGTGCGTATCAGGCATTGTCGACGATGGTAAACAATACATAATATGGAAAGTTGCTTTATGTGTATGAAACATGCCCGCACCCAGCCTAAAGCATAGGGGTGGCTCGAATATTTCGGAGTGCGGACCTTTTACTGAAAGAAATCAACGAGGAATAATAAATAATGGGGCCACTGGGTTTCCAGACCCACGAATTGTGCATCCGCGCCTACTTCCCGTGGAATTTTGTGGACTTTTGTCTCGTTTACTAGGACCTTT
>NMRA01000596.1:233037-245376 GCA_002633005.1 Phoronis australis | reverse complement strand
TTACACACAGAACTCATCACACACAGATAAATTTAATGTCTTGCAAAATCATGAAATTATGCCAGGTCAGGAACTTCAGGTATGCTTGCTTACAAACACAAGACAAAGTCCAAAATCTGTTCCCAGCTCAACACTGTTTAGAGAATCATGTCAAAGTGAAAGTGGATGTCAGGCAGTGTGGTTCGCAAAATTTATTGTTGTTCACTTTCACTGACATTTGTGCAGCTGGGTAACTGAGAGAACAAAAGGAAGATTTGACACATTGGTGAGCATCTGTTGTCAATCTAAATTCTTGAAAAGTCAGCAGAAAAGTTGCTGACTGAAAACTTGGTTTTGGAATTAGAGTACTGAAAATTCAAATGTAGCCTGATGTGGCCATACTGACCTTTTCTTGTTGGTGTCACCTCCTAATGATACAAGAGGTCAACAACTAAGCAGTGATTTTTTCATGTAGCACTCTGTATAAAAAATATGAATGACTTATTAAACAAATTTTACACATTTAACTTGCCATAAACCTGACACAGTGTTGATTTTAATAATTACCACATTTTTATCATGTAGTTTTTTGTTTCGGGAAGTGCATAATGAGGAAAGCACAGGATTGAATCAAATAGGAAATTCTCCAATTTTCGACTAAAATGCATGTGTTCTGAAGTCTCATTTCCCTAACCTAACCTAACCTAACCTAGCCTAACCTAACCTAACCTGTCCTTCAAAAGTTACAATCCTGCGACTAATAGTAATCTCATTTCCTCAGTAGCCATATGTGTTAGCTTTTTATTCCTGATACCTACGCTTGTAACACAATAACCTTAATTGAATTATAAAGCATATGTCTATTCAGTTTATTTTGCCACACTAACTTGTTAAAAGAAATAGTTTATTTTGAGTGATATAAGTGAAGTACTACACAGATCCAGACTTACTGCATAGTAATACTATGAGTTTAAGTTGCCCTCTGACTTTGCTGAAATGTTCTTTGAAATGTTTTTAAGAATTTGTGTAGTACAATAATTGATCAACTAACATTAAAATCATAACTTCAATTTGTAGTGGGCTACAGACAGATCTACTTTGGCACAAATGCACAGCAATTCAAAACTATCCCTGCCTAGACTGAACCACAACCATGGACTTTGGGGTTGTGATCACAGAAACTATTACATAATGAGTCCCATTTGCCTCCCTTGAACTGGTCAGTGAGTGGGTGGCCAGTGTAGTGCAGTTGGTGCTCTAGCAATGACCCTAAACTATGAGAGGACAGGTGCTTTATTTTAGAATAGAATTGAAACATAACTGACAGGAATGCTGCAGTTTAATGTTGATTAATTCTTTAAAAATCTATATTGGACTTGAATGAAAATATAGATGAATTGTAAAAGATATCTTAATTGAAAGCTGCGAATTATAGACTGCAGAATTAATATTTTTTTGTTCTCGGTTGCATGCACTTTCACAGCATTTATTTTATTTATTTATTTGTTGTATTTTTTAAAATGCGGGTAGCCTCTTCAGAGGCAACGCTGCTTTCCAAGAGGGCCCTCAACAACAAAATATAAAACAGTAATGTAATACAATAAAATAGTAAAACAATAATTAAATAAATATAACAAAGAAATAATTAAGACAGGTTGAGAGATTAGCTAATAAATAAATTTGCCCCCTCCGTTACCTACAAAACTATTGTGGAATTCCCCTATACCATACCAAGAGGGGATGATGCATACAGACGGGACACAGTCATCTGAGGATATCTATCCATTGTTACTCAACCAATCAAGGAATTACCTTTGTTCATGAAACTCGATAGCTTCATGAATTTGATATCTTATTTTTGGTAAGTTGTTGGATAACCATTCAACAAACGGAAAACAGTTCCTTGCTCTTTACAGTAATTACTTGGAAGTTTTTGTTATAATATGATTGGTGTAATGTCCTTTTGAAACACTGAGAGCATTTTGAAGGACAATTGATTTTTATTCGAAGTTTGCAAAACACTGCCAGTATTCCGGATATGAAGTGGTAAGATACTTGAAAGTTACATCCAAGACATTCTTAATAAACTGTGAACATATTTTATTTAAAATATTATTGTCTTAACACAGCTGCTATTAAATTGTCTCAATAACAAAATGTTTTTCCAACTAATCGCACAATTTGCTTATTGACCCTCATTTTTACATAAAAGCTGATGCTTTACCAGTGAGATAGAGGGAAATATAAAAGTAAAACTGAGAGTCAAAGAAATCCTTACCAGAAGTGAAAAATTTTTCTTTCCCGATGACTTACGGCAAAAATTCTGCAAAAACTTTCAATTTCGTGCTAGGTATCTATGACACATTACTTTGATAAAACCTAACTTCAGTGTAGCAAGCTATGTGATGGAATGAAGGCAAAAATTCTGATTGCCAATGTGAGCTCAAATCCAGAGTGTTTCTAGCTTCAATTTGACTTTGTTTATGTGGTCTACACCACAGTGTGAGACACTGCCAGTGTAATCTTTGTTTACATCAGTCCTCAGTCTATTAACAATGCATTTACAGTACTCAGTTACAATGAAATTGGTATTGGTGCTAAAATTAGAATGTTCCCATTCCTAAATACTGACTAGTGGTATCCTATCTAACTGATTGGTTTTGTATTGTCAGCATTTAGGACACAGATTTGAACTACTTTGATATACTGTGAGTGTTCCAGGCAAGGCGGCTAGGTGGTATTCTGTTCATGAGGTTATGAAGCTATCTAGGACAAGTTTACATGATAGGATGGAATCTGGATACTATACAGGAATAATAAATACGGTAATCTGTTAAAGTTACAATGTTCATANAGTACTCAGTTACAATGACCTTGGTATTGGTGCTAAAATTAGAATGTTCCCATTCCTAAATACTGACTAGTGGTATCCTATCTAACTGATTGGTTTTATATTGTCAGCATTTAGGACACAGATTTGAACTACTTTGATATACTGTGAGTGTTCCAGGCAAGGCAGCTAGGTGGTATTCTGTTCATAAGGTTATGAAGCTATCTAGGACAAGTTTACATGATAGGATGGAATATGGATACTATACAGGAATAATAAATACGGTAATCTGTTAAGGTTACAATGTTCATATATCAACATACCTTGATGTTTGACATATAATTTTGTAAGTCTTTTTTCAATCCACCTTGATAGTTTAATTGAAATACTATGATGTCTGTTCAAAACCTTAAGACAGTGCTAATCAAAGGGAACTGCTTGTTTTTACTATTAAGTATTTTTTCTGAGTAGTTGAAGATACCGATTGCACACAAACTCATCAGGTCCACTCTCTTGGTCACCAGACAATGTTCTACCAGTGAGCTAAGGTATATTTAGGTCATTGGTTCTACCATGTATACATCTAAGCTAAGATAGTCTCATTTATGTTCAAAAACTCATAGTTGGCTTTAAAGGTGTGATTAAAGTTAGTGCTTTCTGTCAAAAAGTCAACTGTTGATTTTGACTACGGTACTTACTGTTATAAAATCTGTATGAACTGTCTAATGCTCTGGGAGTTCGTTATTGCTTTAGAATTAGCTCATTTGCTCATTCTTGGAAGCTAGTATCAGACTCCGAGACAAATGGCCATTAGATATTCAGGTGTTTCATTTGTGACCCTTCCTCTCGGGTCTTATCACACTGCGTTTTCACTCAGCATAATTAAGTTATTATAACTTCATGTTGCCGTTAATTCATCTACCTGCAGTTTGTGAGGAAAACAAAAAAATGAGGTTTCAGTGTGTCTAATACCTTTCTGAGATTGAGTCCACTCAGTATGCACCATGTCATCAAATATTTGCTAAAAGGCACTCACTCATACAAATATGGGTTCACCTAAACTAGATGTGAAGATAATCAATTATGCAGTTGAAAAACGAATCTGTCGAGGACTGAGTAATGTGGAAAGTAAGTTGGTTGAATAAGCATTGAACAAATAATCCTCCTTTTGACTAACTTACACTCAAATCCATTTTGGCTGTGCTCAAACATTGCTAAATACCAAGTTCCTAACTGGGTACACCTAAAATGAATTTTGCAGTTTGGAATTTTAGAAGATTGAGTACAGTCAAATTGATTTGAAGTATACATAAACCATTTAAACACAAACACAAGAGCAACGCGGAGCGTTGAAATGTGCCCACGAATGCACCGCAAACGGTGGGCTTCTAGGGGTGTTTATTTGGAACATAAAAATGGCTGCTAGATGGTGCAAATATGTTGAATCCATCCAAAAACTGGTACTTGTCATCAAAGCTAATTACTAAATTTCATAAAATTCCGTCAAGGAACTTCTGAGAAACCAAGGAAAACAAAAAAAAAATGAAATTGCAGCTTGGAGGCTATGGGCGCAAAAAACGTAACTTCCACTAAGAGGCACCACAGTAGATGAAGTCGTCGGAAAATCATCATCAGACTTCCTCTTTACAATAGTAACATACACGCCAGTTTCCACAACCATCCTTAAGAGTGGTTTGGTTGACAGAGGGGGAGACGCCAATTAACAAGACTCGAAAACAGTAAAAATGGCCACTGGCTAGGTGGTGCAAAATACCATGAATCAAACCGAAAACCAAACGATAGCGTCAACTCACTGATAGATGCCTATCGGCCAAACTTTATGAAAATCCCTAGAGGTACTTTGAAGATACAGAGGTAAAATAAAAAATTCAAAATTGCCACTAGGGGACACACTGGTAGTNCGGATCCGTCCGAAAGTTCGCACATGCCGTCCCATTCATGAATGGAACATATGTGCCAAATTTCATGAACGTATGTCAAAGGGTTTTGGAGATAGAGCAGCGGACGCTGGACGCCAGACGCCGGACGGACGCCGCCCGGACGGACGGACAGAGATGACGGCATAATGCGTCCACATATAAATATGTGGGCGCATAACAATCACCTGGATAGCTCAAATTGTTTAGGTTTCCCCTACGAGTGACCCAATTACTCCTATAGCCTGCTGCCCCCTTTTGATTACAGTTGACCTCATTACTCCTATTGCCTGCTGCCCCTTTTGTTCTTCGTTGACCTCATTGCTACTGACCTATAGCCAGCTGGCCCCTCTTGTTCTTAGTTGACTTCATAGCACACAACTGCTTCAGTCAAATCTGCTATTTAACTCTGTGAGCCATAGTACTAGAATAAAACAGCCTTACCCAGGACTGAGAGTGTTTTTCAGCAGAACTATGTGAAAACAACACATCAATTTTTACAGGGTGGAGCCCTTTTGCAATGCGTTTCATTAAGTCAAATTAGCAGTTTAGCACTAAAATTTTTAGACATTTATATTATGGACAAAATGGAGTTCAATCAACATAAATAATTGTTTCTACAAACGGAAAATCCAGCACAAAGTGGTTCAATTTCAAACTGGTGCTGCATGGTGCTTTAAGCACTCACGACGTCCGAGAAAAACATACCAGTTGCGGCAGAACATCGTGCTGTCATCAAATCTGTCGTACCACCATTTTGCGTCGACCACCGTCGAGAAGCAGCGATCGTGGGCATCGGGAAGAGTGGTGTACTCGTCTCGGTGGAAACCCACAAAGGCAGACTGTGTTGTCTTCAGTACACGTAGTCCACTGAGGCCAGACATAACCTGAGGTTTACCTGCAACATCAGAGGACAATTTCCAGTATTGAAATGAGTCGTGCTGCTACACGATATTCAGCGCCACCCATAGCAGGGCTCTTCAACATCAAGTCAAATTGAAGCCATAAAGGAGGTGGCCGTCTAATTCCTTTTGTGTAGCTTTTGAATGAAAAAGAACTTCGCTAAATATGATGCACGTGGGAGTCTTATCTTTAAACAATGAGGCTAATATTTCAAAGCCAGTCAGATGCAATTTTCTTTGGCCTTAACCATGTCTTAGCTACTCCACACTGCACAGCACAGCAATACAGTATAATGCACAAGAGTACAAGACAAATTCACAACATTACCATGCCTCAGCTGCTCAACCTCACAGTAACGCATGGCTTCCGGGGAAAATATAAAGGCATGATTGTGTTCTCTGTCATCCTAGAAAAATAAAGAAGCATTACAGTCCACAAGAACATTGCGAAGTGTTGATATGTGGCCACCGTGTGCATCGCATCACAGATACAAGGGATGATTACTGTCAAATATTCCCACTAAAGGGAGCAATGCTAGTAAATTAAAATAGCCTCTAGAGGGTGCACAGCAAGTCAGAAATGCTTTCCACAGTGGGAACAAACCTGCCAAGATCGCAAAAAAAATAAACTGGGTGCTAGTCAAATATGTCCAAAAGTAATATTGTCATCCGTTGTCAAATTTCACAAAGATCTGGCAGGGGTTTAAGGGTTAACAGCTATGGATGCGAAAACAGCAGAACAGACGCTAATGGGCACCACAGAACTTCTTTGACAGAAGTCAAAACTGTCCAAAAATCATTGAGGTCATGCTTTACCAAGTAAGAACACATCTACCAATTTCTTAAGAGTAATTTGGCCGATAGGGATATGGATGTCAAAAAAAAACAGACTTGAAAATACTAGGAAAATGGCACCTACCACTTTTATTGATAAGTACAGTCAATATGAACTCAAGACTCGAGAACTGTTCTCGAGTTGCTCAACAATAAGTGCATCCACAACCCAGTAAACAAATTTGAAGTTTCCATTAGAGGAGGTGTGAAAAGAATTGTCGTCTGCTAATTTTTAATAAAGAGGTGCACGGTATGTACATGTACCTTGTAAATAAATTTTTTATATTCCTACTTATTGCAATATTCTAATTAACACACACGCAAAGTATAATGAGACATCGAATTGTGAATTTAAGGCTTCAAAACAATAGCACGATACATTGAGTATGCAAGGTTTTGCAATTTTCAAGTAATTTTCCCAAACTTGCTGTAGAGATTTTACTCAAGAATTAATGATGGTCCCACTTTCCTTCTGAAATACTTAAAATTACTTAATAAGATTTCGAGTAATTTTGGCTAAGTACATTTTAGTGGTCTCCAAAACATGGTAATCTACTCAGTCTGAGTAAATTTTCGAGCAAACTTATACTGCCTAAGAAAACAAAAAATACAAAATAACAATATACAGTCAGCCGAAACATAAAATGTTTTCTCAATGTCTTCAAAAATCTCGGGAGATAAGTGCAGATTAACGCTAGAGCTCGCTTCAACAGTCTAAAGCCCGATAATCAAAGCAAGAACAGGCATTTTTGCGTAAGCCTCCCACCTCTTCCTGGGTAATCCGCCGCCATGGATACAGCTGTACAGTGATCTTGACCCTGATCACATGGCTATACCGCATCAGAAAGTGCTCTGCTAGCTGAAGCGCAAACCTCTCAATTGTCTTAACCTGAAAGCATCAGTGAACCGTGAATTTAGGTAAGTTACATAAATATCAAAAATGATGCATTTTTTTCAAAAAAAAAAATGTTTTTGCTTTGTTTGTATGAAGACATATGTGCCAAAGTTTCACTTGTGGAAAAGCAGGCATCCCTCGAGCATAACCACATTCCAAATCAGAATGATTTTTGTGTCTTTTTTAACCATGTATACAGCAGTTTTCAAATGAATGTAATAGTCAAGGTAACTCATATAAAGTCCTCACATAATTTACTATTTTGTGGATTTAAAATCTGACAATTGCAAATACACACGAGGGACTACTTCATCCTGTATGTTGACTCAATAAATGATTTCTCTTAGTGGGGTCTGGTGGCAAGCAGACATCAGCCGTAGCCCCATCTAGTGGTTGGAGTTGAAATGGCCCAGAATTCTTTTTTCCACGCCACTTGATGCCAGGTTTGAGTGGCAGGTTTCAAAATAAGTTGGGCGAAGACCAGAACAAATAGTTATCTGCCATATTTTGGCTAATGCGAATTTATAAACTGTTGCTTACTCAAGAATACTCATAATTTGCGGGCAAAGCTTCTCTATATAACGAGGAGACCAATAACTTGAATGTATTGATGAGATTCTGGCTTGAACAAGAATGATATTCGGTGATCTGTTGATGAGATCATGGCATCTTAAATCAAAAATACTGAGTACTGAGATGGCAAAGTGGCTTCTTAAAAACAAGAATGATATTCATTTGTGTATTGGTGAGATTGTGACTTCTTAAAACAAGAATGGTATGTTGCGTTGACAAGAACGGGATCTCTTAGTCTGTGAAGTGATGAGATTGTCAGTGGGCTCCTGACTAAGAATGATATTGTGTACAGGTGAGACTGGGATTTCTTAAAAAGATACCAACCCCGGTTTTGGCCTATCAACAGACACTAAAAACGACTTTCCCATCAACTTCTCAGAAACAAAAGAATGCTTCGTCATCCATAAAAACTATAAAAAGTTTGGAGGAAAATTTGAAAACGCCTTTCAAAGTCTGCTTAATGAGCTATCGAGACCCACAATTGCGAGGAAAAGACCACCCACCAAGGACCACAATGTCCTACCTGTGACATAGGGAGTATGGTTTTTTGATTGATTCCTACCTTCAACTTGGAAGATTGACGCCAATGATGAATTAGCAGGTGACAGAACGAGGATTGGTGGAAACAGATCATAACAGGGTTCAGTATCCTTTTAAAGTACAACAATAATTCATGTGTATTGATGAAATGTGTACTGCAGACACGCTCACCCCATGCTTCTTGGCCAAGATATAGACTGTATTCTTCTGTGTGTCAGTCGCAACAATGTCACGATTATCTCCTTCAATGTAATCATAGGTAGAGTTCAGCTCAAGCTGAGTACTGACTGAAAAATAATAACAATATTATTAATTATAACCGTAGCATTATATATACTCGTCAGTGCCAGGTACCCTGATCAATAATTTTAGAGTATGTTTTAAAGGCTATTACGTAAACTTCATTAAAACACAAAAACTAGATTTAGACCACTGCCATATCATTATGCAATTCGTCTCCTAAGTCAAATCGGAGATGGTTTCAGGGTTTCAAGAGAGTTCACAGTCTGCAGTTAATTAAAACCAGGGCTCTCCAAGTTGACTTGTCAGAGGACCCTTATCGGTTGATCTGCTGGCATTTTGAAGATTTCTTACTACTATAGTTCAACTGTTCTCCTTGAAATAGGATCACAATAAATGGCTGAAATCTCACACTTGTCGCTTAGAAACACCCTTAAAGAAGCGTAAACCAGAAGATTAGTAGGCACCTTAAGAAAAGGTTAATCGTATTATACCCTTCGATCTAAACATTGAAAATACCTTCAACCTCTTGGATATGATGTATTGGACCATCTCGTCGAATGTGAAGCAGCTTAACATTGTTCTTTCCATAGCCTTTACTCGCAAACTCAAATCTGTCGTCTGAAGTACCCGCCATTTTTGCAAGTATTCTTTATTCTGAAATAAAAAACAAGTTCATGTTTTTATTAAGTAAACAATACCCAAATGACTGATGAGTAAACACGGCAAATGTAGATGCTGCGTCCACACAGACAGTTTTCCCAGGAACAAATATCCTGGTTTAACTGAACATGAGGACAAACAGTGACCCAACTGGTATGACTACTTATCCCATAGATCGAAAAAGTCAGTAATTCAGTAATTTAAAGAACTGTGAGTGTCTAAATTATCTTGAATTCAAACCTTTGATTAAACTATACATGCGTCTTTTCAAAGTCTTGCTTAAAATTGTCATACTGATAAAAATTAAACTTACTTATTGAAATTTAATTAACAATACATGAAACTATGTAATTTTACTGCAACCACCACATGCTAATGATATTGTTGACAACAGTGATGTCATTGTGACGTCATATTTGTGTACCTCGGAAATAGAAGAGCCAAAAGAAGTTTTCTATGTGTTTCAACTTCCAGATAATTGAGAACCCCAAAATGAATGATTATTGAGAAGTTAAATAAGGTTGGAGATAAGATTGCACACAATCAAATAATCTAGCACAAGTGCCCGAGTGAACAGAAAGTGTAGAGTCAAAGAAGCAGTAATAATCAGCTACACGCTCAGTTCACACTTGCACTTTCATCGCGAGACGCAATCGAAGAGCGACCTTCATGTTTGTTATTTCTGCCTTGCGAACATAATGCTCTCTTTGGACAAACTACTTACAGGGAGACTACATGTGGGGGGGGGGGCAACAGGACTCCCGGAAGCAGCATTTAATGAATTGCTCACTGCCACACTGGGTGTAAGATGCCCCCACATTCTGTGATACAGTGGCTAAAATACTCACTCATAAAATTTACTGCACTCACTCGCATTACCATAAGAAAATTTAAAGCTTATCAACCAAGTAGTTGGAACACCCATCCTCCCCCTTGCCTGGTCGCCTCCACAACAAAGAAATATTATCTTGCGGGTCACTTCCAACTATAGTAGACACTAGAGTCTCCAGTTTAATAAGACATCAAGAACAAGATCCAGACAATGATGCTAACTCAAATGATAAGTTCTCTGTTAATAACTTGAGAAAAGCTGCACAAATAGAGTTCTATATTTGATTGCTTTTTATAAATACTGCCCTCGATTTAGGATTTATAAACTACTAGTATCATAGGCGGATTTAGGGGGGGGGGCAGGTGGCCCACCCCCCCCCTTGGCTACCGCAAAAAAAAATACAACAGCAAGAGCGTAGGGAAATGTTGATTTTTTTAATTAACTTCGGTAATTAAAATTATACGGATGAAACAAGATATAAATGTGTGCAGTTTTAGTGTTTGGGGAGGGGGGGAGGGGCTCAGATCCAATTTCAAGTGTCAAATTCGTAACGGAACTATGGCTAAGTATAGGCTCTCCCGCGATATCCCAGGCGACCGACAGTGGCGCTGCGAACTACGACTCCGTTTCCGTCGTCTGCTCCACTGTGCAATGAAGGAAATTTACTTAACTTTTTAAAGAAAATGGAACCTGAGTGATGATGAAAAAACAGAAGCTGCTGGTAAGATGTGAATTTTAATCGAAGTCTTAGTGAATCACTCAGAAACTCATAATTCTCTCTCTGTCAAACCTTAACTTAAGACGATTTTCAAAGCAATACAGTCATTACTGCCAACATGAAAAACGGATTTGGTCTTTTGGGCATTTGAAGACTATTTTAAATACAACAAATTTGTTAAGAACCGATTGCACAAAATATAAAACGTGTAATAAGCATAACAAAAAGCAGTTGGTTTCACGCGCAAATGCTGTGGACCATAAACAAGTAGGTCTCTTAGTACCAATTAGTAGTTAAATTGTGGTGGTGTAGTGGTAAAGCACGCGCGCTCTAAGCCCCAGGTCGTGGGTTCGAGACTGTGGTTCTTGCAGTTTTTCCCCGTTTGATGCGTTCTCCATGATTTTTTTTTTGTCTTTTTTTTCTTGGATAATACTTCAGGAATCAAAGAAAATGCTGGATTTTTAGAGGAAAAAAGAAATTGAATTTTAGCCTAGTCCATGTAATCGGAAAGATAATGCATCCCAGTCAGTAAAAATTAAAAAATTATCAAAATCGGGTTAAGCAGTGCAAAGTTATTGCAATTTTGTGGCAAAATTTGGGTCATTTTTTTATTGAGTCGGAAACAACATAAGTTACGAGTTTAAAACCGTGTATAAATTATTTTCACCAATAATTTACGATGAAATTTTAGTGAAAAATATCTATACCTACTATTCTGAGCAATTCAACAGTTTTCACTTGATATCAGCCACGCAGATGTTACTTATTGAGTGATAAAAGTGCACACAATTCCCGTTGAACCTTCGGCACCGAAAACATGGCGACGTACGCTGAACTGAAGTGCATGTTCAATCGGCTATTTTGAACTTGGTGAAGATTTAACTTTGATAAATTTTGATGAAAGCTGATATAAAAAGGCAACGTTGCACAATGTTTATGATTTTGTTCAAAAATATAAGGAATATTCTAAGTGTGAATATCCCACTCAGTTGACCTTACACTCAGCTTAAAAATAGTTGAAATAGTTTTGAAATCGTTTTTTCTTTGCAAGTCAATTGAGCTTCAAGGTTTTGGTGTCACAACATGCTTTTCTAAATTTTACGTATAAATCGTTCTTTCAATTGACCTATCGCCAGGATTATGACGGACGGCTTAATTGACCAATCAGAATGCAGCATTCTTGGCACACCTTCGTCTGCGTTTCCAAGCCGCCATTTTACCCGACAAACCACACACAGTCGAGTAAAATTTACTTTAGTCTATAGCTCAAGAAATTGTCCGCTAAGAATGGGGAAACGGTGTTGATATGGCGTGTGTAGCGCCGACAGCCGTTATGCTGCTCCAGAATAATATCCCGTCATTTTTGACATGTCCTAAGCCGACAAATGATGTTGAA
>NMRA01000596.1:192997-232338 GCA_002633005.1 Phoronis australis | reverse complement strand
CAGATCGCGGCAGAATCGTGTTCCTGGCTGTTTTTTTAAGTCCACCGATAGATTTTCTGAACAGAAGGTCCAACGGTCTACATCCCTGGCCCCTGCAACTTTCGGGCCGCCTGTGCACATACAATCGCACTTTGCCCAATTCCACGAGGCAACATATGTTGGCCCCCCTGTGGTATCCTAGATCCGCCACTGAATTCCAGACATTAATTTTACTTAGACACAGCCCTAGATCTACAGGAGCTGTTTGCCTTGGACGAGATGAGTATGTACCTGAGCTATGAACCTGAATTTTTTGATCAAAATATTTCGTTACAAGATTAGAAAAGCGCAAACAGTGCTATCGAGTCGACCTAGTCAGACACTATAGTGCATGTGTTGTCTGTAATCTATGACCTACTTTACTCCAGGAGTCCCACCAGTTGTGACCTACTTTTCATTTGGCGAAATTTAGCAGATGACAGAATAAAAATATCGATGAATCTTCACTGATTTTATTCGAAAGATCATGAAATCTATGGAATCATACAGATAATTCGACTTTAAGGTACATACCCAGCTTTACATGAACATATCGTATCAGTGGCCTTGTCATTTGTCAGGTGAAGGTGGCCCCGAGGCCGAGGGGTTCTTCGGATTTTCGCTGGCTCCTCGAGCACTTATTTTTTCATCGTCACCTTTACATATTCCCATATTATGAACATACGATTTACTGTTGAAAGGCATCGCCTCTTGTCTCTGTCGACGCGTTTTCAAACAGTACAAAAACACTCAACGATTCCACCAAGAACGTCGTTTAGCGACAGTGTATTTGCCTCTGTCATCTTGTTCGAATGTCGGGTATCATGTGACTTTTCGCATAGGGGCAGAGCTTGCGATAGGTCAATTACATGCGCTGTAACTTGTTCGTTTCTCAATTCAAGTTATCAAGGCAGCAAAATGTAAAGACTCTTATTTAGAGTAATAGGATATAGTGTTGGACTGTGAAGTTTCCAGTCTCCAATCCTAGATCCTTACAACTTC
Organism: Phoronis australis; assembly: GCA_002633005.1. Taxonomy (NCBI): domain Eukaryota; kingdom Metazoa; phylum Phoronida; family Phoronidae; genus Phoronis; species Phoronis australis. Next base: position 231,318 of record NMRA01000596.1, on the reverse strand, counting down.
TTATTTTTTTAAATCATGCTTGCCAAATTCCAGTGTAAAGAAACACCTGGTCGCCATGGTAATAGTTAGGCATGTCCACATTCATATCATGTAAATTTGTCGTGTTGTTGGATAACATTTGTAATGTCTTAAATGTTCTAAAGTACTATGAATTTTAAGTTACTTATTTTAATTGGCTTAGGCTACATGTCAACTTTACTGTACTGAGATTATTTCAGTAGATGTAACCCTCAACTACCTTGAAAGTCTTTCACTACATAGAAACCAAATATATAATTTCGACTGAAGGCAATTTATTTTAATTTGAACTGTGGAGTACTTAATGTCCGAAATCACCGTTCTCCGAATTGTTCTTTCATTTCTATCAAAGCATGATAGAATTAACTAGCCACAATGAACGCTTGAAATAACATGTTCACTGCCATCTTCAAGTAATATTTCATGATGCCTTGGATTTATTATTATTTCAATAAATTAACACATTAATAAAAATTCAGAAGACTTCCAATCCGGGTCCTGCAACTCTGTGCACTCAAATTTGACTTATATATGTGGTTCATTTAAAAAGTGACATCCTTCTTACTCACTGACAGCGCTGAAAGAACTGCCCTGTGCAACAGATTCATGCAGTGCTATTATTTTGTGTTGAAAAGCAGTGTTTTGGTGTCGAACTATTTCTTAGCTGGGCTTAAAAACTGGGCCAAGGTCAAAGCACCTGTCCAGGGTCCTTTGATTACGAGGTAATTATTAATTGTTGGACTTAAGTCCTACCCTAAAATCCAACAACGGGCATGAGATTGAGCCATTTTTATAACTTCAACAAGAGACAACCCTGTCAGCAGCGAAATACATATGACTGGAAACAAGAGACTCCTTCGCCATCCGATTATGTAATGATTTGAACCAGGTCGCTGGACCTTATCCAGGGTTTACCCCGCACAGCACGCTAAACAGAGGCTAACGAAGATCCATCGCCTGGCCATCGGTTAACAGCAGATAGTCTGACTAAAAACTTAAACGGTAGGCTATGATGGAAAAATCGAAAAGCAGTTGTTCACATTACCCAGTCTATCTCACTGAACTGTGCTGTGATGTCAGTAAACGTTTAAGCCCGTCACGGTTGTTCTTATCCTTGACCAGTGTTGACGGGATCCTTTCTCAGCTCACGTCCACCACTTGTGTTATGACACAGTTAAAAATAGGTCAAATTAAGAAGACGTTAACACAGTTAAAAATAGGTCAAGTGAGATATGTCCAAACAAAGGTCACTGGCTACGGAAGGTTTGCCCTTGCCGATAAAGCTCGACATTGAGATTTTTTTGTCAGTTTTTTTGATGTTTTCATTTTCGTTTGAAAATTGTTTCATTTACCAAGCGGCCTCGTCACACAACTTTGTTCCCGGCTAACCTGACGGCACTCATGTGTGAGTCGCTGTCAGAGATAAATGTACGGTACTTAATTGTAATTAGGCCTATAATAGCTTTGGTGCTGGGCGTCGAATCATCACCAAATTACACAGTAAAAGTGTAAAATACAAGTTCACACGGTCCTGGATTTTCCTTAATATGTACAGCATTCACAGTATGTGGTTGGGTTTCGAGAGTTGCCGCCGGGAATTTCTTTACTGTCAACAAAACTTTTCGCAACTTGGGGCGGATCCAGGATTTTGAGTGGGGGGCAGGGCACTGGAATAACCAGAATTTCGACAGATGCGCACGCCCAGCCTAAAGTGTAGGGACGCAGGGGCCTCGAATGAGTGGGGTTGCGGATCTGTTGACTAGAAAAAAAAGGTAAACGGCCGTTCATGTTCTGTTTGCTCAGGGCCTATGCGTTGTTTATTTACCCCCCGGTTTGCGCGCACCCGAACTCCCAAATGGTATCTGGTAGAATTTTAGGGGGGGCATTGCCCCCTTGACCCCCCTCCCACTGAACTAAATCCGCCACTGAACTCTGCCGTTTTTCAACCCGGCGAATTGCACAAGAGTCATATAAGTTAGGAAGCCCATCATCGGCATTATGAACTCTTGCTGGCGGATGCTATAAGCATAAGGAAAAAACAAATAATTTCAATTCCTAAACAATTGTTATTTTGCATACGGGTTCATATTTCTCAATTTTAAAAACGAAGAGCCGTTTGGTACAACTATATTCTTCAAAGTAAAAACTCAGGATGTAATCGCATTTACGAAAATTGTAATCAGCAAATTACTACGACTATCTATCCGAAAATTGCAGACAAAGTTGCTTTCTGATAGATAAAAATGAGCCAACAAATCACATCTATTCTGTAAGTTTGAAATATGCTGTGTAGAGCTCGCATTAGATTGAATCATGGGTGCAGTTTAGAGCATTACATGGAAATCAAAGTAATTTCGTTACAAAGAACAAAATAACGATACTGGTGCATGTAGTGTGTGTTAAGACAAACAAGAAACTAATGCAAATTAAGGGCGCCATTATTCAAAATTCTGCTTTTGCTTATAGCTGCGGTACCAAGCACCACAGGTAAACTCTCATGATATTTGAACCTACTTTCCCATGGTCAATTAGCTTAATGTAATCAGTTTGCAAGTTACACGACAAATTTGCATAATTTATGCAAATAAATGCGGCCATTATTAAAAGTTCTGTTAGCTCGTAGCTTTCTTACGGGGGGGGGGGCACTACATGTAGATTATTGTGGTACTTTTACTGGTGAATGTAATATAATCCGTCATTACGTCATAAATATAAATAGCCTGTAATTTATTACACGTTACATTACAAATTCAAGTTTTGTCTGATTCCCAGGACATATGTAGATGATCAAATTGTTTAATTGTATAAACCTAGGACAACAACCTATCGACTGGAAACCAGTCTCAAAACGTTTCAAATGCTAATTCAACACTCGGAACGCGAGCACACTTCAGTATAACGTTCCTAAAATATTGTGGGGGGGATAGAAAATTGCCATTGCAACTGTATCCTACTTGAATTTCGTGGAATATGACCTTTACAGTCACATCAAATCATCACCAGTATACAATATATAGAGCTAGTTGGACACCATGCTTAATTGTTGATGGTGAGAGTGATTTGTTTATGGTATCTTTCTTCCATCCACTCAGTTCCATTGTAATCTGGATCTAGTGTTGGTCACGTGACATTCCAACACGTGACTGACTGTTAATGGGTTCTGTTTACGTTTACAATCTCTGTGAATGATTCTGATGTCGGTGACAGTTTGTGGACGGACATACATTTCTTGCTCTTAGTACTTCCCTATACCAGTAGTCTTCCTGATTCTCTTCATTCCATAACAGGCACACTAAAATTTATTGGTCTGACATCCGAGAAATGTGCAGATGGCCGACAGGTCATGTCCAGCCTTTAATATTTTAACGATGGATCCCTTTGTAACTCCCGATTGTAGTATGCTACCGTGTTACACCCCTACAGTGCATGGGCAGAGAGGAGGCCTTCCCAATGTCGCTACATGTTTCCACTGTTACCTTTATGTCTACGACTGTTCTGCGCTTACTAGGTGATCTCATGGTTGTGGTATTTGAAGCGGTTCCTTGTCTTAGTAATGCACACGACAAGACAAATACATTTTTGTCGTCCGAAACAAGCTAAAATTTGTTACGCTCACATGCACATTTCACGTCCTGTTGCACAATTATGGAGTTAGCTTCTTCATAGGATATCTCCAATGTCCTTGTACTGTATTAAGGGACAAGAATCTTCATCAGTGATTGCCTACTTGTGTTCCTAACGTACTGCTAGCCTTTCTCGAAGTCCAGTGCTTTTTGTTTCCCGTAGATTAACTGTTGGAGTAACTACGCTGTCACTGCTAATGTTCACCACTGCGTCTTTGGGATGGACATTGGGATCGATGCTGGTATCTACTTTTGACAGATTCGTGCAATATCCTGAGATGTGCATCAAGGCGTGCATTAGTTTCTTCCGTGTGATAGGTTTTAGTACAAGATCTAATGTTACCGTTCTCCGTATCTCCAAAATCTGTTTCAATCTCGTAAGACAAATGGCAACTTGTGCCCAAACCTTAAGAGTCTCTACTTTGAGGGCAAATCCCTACTATACGCTCACTACTGTACATGTATGTTCGTATTTGTGAACGTGGTCCCTATAAACTGACTCCGAGCCTCATTTCAGCATTCACACAGGTCAACTAATCTGCGTTTTTTGTATGGACTGGGGAGCACAGGGCAATATCTTTTTTGGAATTTTAAACTCAAACTGCAGAACACCCACTACACAAAATATTTTCTTACTTCATCCTTGAAAAGCAGATGCTACAACCTGCAAACAGATTTCGTTAAATTCATTGACCTCTGAAACATTGGTGCAATCATTTATGACTAACCTCTGGTGTCTCATGCAGCAGTTATAAGCACAAGCAGACTTTTAAATGAAGCAGCTGTAGTTTATGTAAATTATCAATTATGCATGAAAACATGAGATAAATTCAAGAATAATCTACATAATGCCCGTAATGAAATTATGCCGAGCTGAAACAGTATTTGGAATACTGGTGTACTTTATTTCTATAAATTATGAAAATTCATCATGCAACAACTTGCAAACTGATTTCAAAGAAACATGGGTAAAGATATTAAACTAGTTTCCTTGGGATGCCTGGTACTTCAGCAATAAGCAAAAGTAGAATAATTGCGATACTATGTTGCACATATTATGCAAATTCACGACGTATCCACCAACAAACGAGGTCCATGAAATTCAATGACCATGGAAGCATAGGTGAAAACATTAAAGTAACCAGTCTGCAGTGCTTGGTAAACGGAGCTTTAAGCAAAATAAAATTTTGAATAATGGTGGCCTTAAATTGCATTAATTATGCAAATTTTTGATGAAACAGCATGCAAACTGATTTCATTAAACTAATTGACCATAGAAACATAGGTGGAAATATCATGAGAGTTCACTTGTGATGATTGGTACCATAGCTATTAGACCACGTAAAATTTTGAATAAAGCGGCCTTAATTTCAATAAATTATGCAAATTGACAATGTATTCAACAAAAAATTGCACTATAAAATTCGCTGACCATGAAAATATGGGTAAAACGTCAAAATCTTACTTCAGTGTGTAGTAAGGAAATTATACGCAAAAATAAAATGATGCATAATGGCGACCTTATTTTCATATCTTAAAAATGCTCAAGGGTTGCGAACGGTCACCCCCCTAAATCATGATTACTTACGTCTAGCCAACATGAAATGCTCAGCAAAGCAAAAACTTTATCCGGCAAATCCAGGTTAAGTAAAAAAACAGCATTTGGCTCCCGGACTACATGGGTCGTCCCCCAGTCAGGACTTTCGGACGGAATAGTCCTGGGAGTCGTAGCCAATGTTTACAAATAGAGTAGTGCTTTTGCTGAATTACATTTGCACCAACTTTGAACTTCACTTCATTGAATTTATTACAAATAGTATCGGTTCTGCACAGTAATTACTGAGTACTTGAACAGGGAAGCCGAGATTGTTTATGCCTTCCCGCGAATCGTTATACGTATTCAACACACGGACACAATACTTAGACCAAGGTTTGCTTTCCCACAGGTTTTATAAGGACCCCCAAAACAAATTTAATCCATGCTGGTAGAACGAAGTGATAACATCCATTTTCGCGAGACAGTAGCTAATAACTTACCGTTTGAGCAATTGCGGCAATAACGTAGTTATACCAATACTTTTCCCACATCGAAGAATTTCAGAATATACCTTACCGGAAAACATTCCCAATGTGTGAGTTTCCATAGAATCAGTACAGGGGCATTCACTTTTCCAGAGAAACACTCAGCAAAACTAGTACCCTCCTCATGATTTGTTCTGCAGTAGCCTGCAATTCTTTCCAATTATCCCTTGCTGTGAATGCACCAATTGACAATTTCCCTCCAGGAAGTTCTAAACTATCAAAAAACATCGTGCAAATTATCACTTTCTCTCCGGGAAGTTCTAAATTATCAAGCGAACCGTGATTGGTGTTAATGGGAGCCTTCCAGGAAATAGTTTTGATTCTTGCCAAATGTCCACGTAAGTGGCAGGAGTTGAAATATCCCTGTCCAGCAAATATGGCAACTTTGAATTTGGATTTTTCTTCACTTCAGTATCTAGAGCAGATTTTGATTTAACACCGCAGACAAATGAAATGTCATGGTAAGATAGTGTTTACAAAAATTATTCTTCGCAATGCTTGACCAGGATGCTATGCTTTTCTCTTTAAATCTGCCAACAAACACGTAGGGGCTTTGAGCATTATGCAATAACGATCAAAAATAGTGAAAAGTTGAAAAACGGCAAAGTTACGTAATATTATTGTCAAAAGTTAGACGATGGCGAATAAATAGTTGCAAAATATAAATCACTAAACTTGCTATAAAACAAACTTCCCGACATTGCAGAGGAGTTTACTAGAGATTAATCGTGAACTGTATTATTTCGTCGCCCTCAAGTTTTTCGGAGTTCGTCGACAAAAACTGTAAGGTCCTGCACCATGAGTTTAAATCTGACACCAGCGTGTCTATGCAGAAAGGGATTTGTAAGTTTAAGCCAGGCAGCCTCCCTGACACCTCGTTCAAACCAAGAACTTTACTTATCAGTACCCTCACGTCTTCTGTCTCAAATGAGTGAACCGTGTCACTTACATGTAGATGATGAAATACTGCGAAATTTAAACCACTAGCATTAATTTTGCCGGTGCTGAGCCATGCGCTTGGTGATTGTTCAGTTTCATGCCATTGGTGATTTGTGATGACTTCCACCTATTCGTTGTAATGTCTAGGTTACTATGGCATTTTTGAAGACTCTTCTTTCGTGACATGAGACCAACCTGTATTATACCAACGGTACACCTGACAGTGAACAGTGTATGCTGTAACTGGATACATCAGCTATTTTGAGCGTTTGTCTCAGCAACAAGGTATTTTACTTGACGGAGACGTGATGTCCTACGTTACATGTACTTCTGATGTCTGTTTCATGTGGCAGTGAACTGAGGACGTATGGGAAGAACAGCTCATATGAAGGGATTCATTATTTTGATTATTAAACCACCCCAGTACACTTAATTGTGACTTAGTATTGGTCTTTGGTACATATCTCACAGTGGTCACTAGTGTTATGGTTGCAATACTCGCAGAACGTATCATTTCCTCGGTTTTGTAATTTCCAAGCTTCTCTTTTTCATTTTTTTAAAAGGAAACATGCTTTAGCCAAGGGCTATTATATAGCATGTCGGTCCTCAAACAAACTTTCATTCACTCCCTTGCACAACTTCACAAGTAAGACCGAGCTCAGAGGAATAGGAGACGTCTTTGTGCGGCAAAGCTCGAATGTCATCAAGTGAAGCCAGGATTTGAACCCATGTCTCACAAGGGGGAGTCCGAAGCTCTAACTAATCTACCATTAGCACAGGCAGTCTTTTCGTGTCCAATTTGTAGAAGTCGCTTGACGGTATCTTACACATGACAAAATTACCTGTGTATTGCTGTTTTGTCCTTTGTTTCTTGGCATAAACAAGACTCATTTTAATATTGCACGGTTTCACGTCCTCACCTCGTGATCACCCATTTCACCCAAGTCAACATAATCCACCCCGTTTTCACCCTCCTGTTCTAGTTGCAAATTTTTGAGAGTAATGCCTATCAGTATGAAGACGGCTGTAGAAACGACCTAACGCTGAAGGCGGCCGTAGAAATGACGTAACGCTAGACGGCCGTAGATATTACCTAACGAAACGTCGAACCAATGTTAGAGGTTGAAGCAATACAGTGGCGGATCTACGGGCGGTGTTCAGGTGGCTTAAGTTTGCTAGACAACGTCTCACATGTCATTTGAGCAACGATATCATGCTCCGTAGGTTCATTTGGCGCAGGCCAACAAGACAGTTCTATTTCCTATCGACAGGATTGAAATTCCAAAACGATCTTTGCAACTTGTTTAGTTTCATTAATCGCTGAGGATTGATTTCCCCAAACAAGATCAGTGAATTCCCCAAATAATATCAGTGAATTCCCAAAACAAGCGCAATTTGGGAAATGGCTACAATCTGCAAAACAGGATTGAATCTATGAAATAAGATTGAATTTATGAAATAGGATTGCATTTGTAAAATAGGATTCAATTTCTAAAAATGGAATTGAATTTATAAAATAGGATTGAATTCATGGAATAGGGTTGAACTTTTGAAATAGAACTGAATTTCTAAAACTAGGACTGAATTTATATCATAGGGTTAAAATTGTGGAATAGTGTTGAATTTATAAAATAGCATCCAATTTCTAAACTAGCATTGATTTTCTAAAATAGCATTGAATGACTAAAGTAATGTTGAATTTCTCAAATAGGAACGAATTTATAAAACAGAATTGATTTTATACAATTAGATTGAATTTTGAAATATAGGGTCGATTTTTATGCGCCCACATGTACAATGTGGTCGTATGTTGCCGTCGATCTCTGTCTGGGCGTCCAGGCGTCCGGCATTCGGTGTCCGGCGTCCGTCGTCCGGCGTCCGCAGCTGTATCTCCCAAACCCCGCCGTTTTATCAACCAAACCACTCTAAGAATGATTTTGAAAATTGGCATGCAAGTTCTTACTGTGATGAGGGCCACTGACGATGATTTTCCGACGACTTCGACAACTGTGGCGCCTCCTAGTGGTATTTTTGTTTGTTTTTGCGCCCATGGCTGTATCTCATAAACCCCTCACAGGATTTTAATGAGGTTTAGCAGATGTGTTCCCATGAAGATCACGACGGATGACAACGAATTTCGGACCTCTCCGACTACTGGTGTGCCCCCTAGTGACGATTTTATTTTTTTCACGCTTACCTCTGTACATTTGCAGGTCCGCCGACTCAACGGATTTTCATAAAATTTGGCAGTTAGACATCTATTAGTGAGATGATGCCATCCTCCCATTTTCGGACGGATTCAGGTGTACTTTGCGTCACCTAGTGGCCATTTTTACTGTTTTCAAGTTTGTTTTTTGGTGTCCGCCGTTCTATCAACCAAACCGCTCTTGGTATGATTTTGAAATTGGCATATATGTTTTAAATTTGCTGTGATGAAGGCGGCTGACGATGATTTTCCGATGACTTGGAATAATATGGCGCCTCTTAGTGGCAGTTTTGTTTGTTTTTGCGCCCATGGCTGTATCTCCTAAATGCTCTACAGGATCTTTATTGAATTTTGCTTGTGTATTTATATGAAACTGACTACAGAGGATGACGACTTTCCGACGGATCGGGCTACCGGTGTCCCCCCTAGTGGCAATTTTAGTTTTTTACGTTTACCTCTGTATATGAAAGGACAGTCAATGAATTTTCATAAAATTTGGCAGTTAAGCCTCTATTAGTGAGATGACGCTATCATTTGGTTTTCAGGTAAAATTCGAGGCATTTTGTGCTACCTTGTGGCCAATTTTACTGTTTTCGAGTTGTTATTTGACGTCTGCCTTTCTGTCAACCAAACTACTATAAGGATGGTCGTGGAAATTGGCATTTATGTTCCTAATGGGAAGAGGAAGTCTGACAATAATTTTCCAACGACTTTATCTATTTTGGGGCCTCTTAGTGGCAGTTGTTTTTTGCGCTTATAGCCTCTTAGTGGCAATTTCATTTTTTCATTTTCCTGTTTTCTCAGAAGTTCCTTGACAGATTTATATGAAATTTGGTAAATAGCTTTGATGACACTTAGAAGTTCTCGGATGGATTCGACATATTTTGTGCCATCTAGTTGCAAATTTTTATGTTCTAAATAAACACCTCTAGAAGCACACCGTTAGTGGTGCATTCGTGGGCGCATTTCATTTATATGAGAGGCGGAAAGGACAAAAATTGTAAAAAAAACCAACTCGGTTTTGCAAATTCAACTCTACGTAATAAATTTAATTCTACAGTTACTCATTGCAAAGGAGAGGTAGCTAAGCGGAAAATTAAAGGTAAAAGTTTTTCCAGTAACGTGGGGGCACCGGACTCAGTGGCGGATCTAGGATATCACAAGGGGGACAAAATTTTGTCTGTAAACATTTGCTCAAAGCACGATTGTAGATGCGCATAGCATCGCCCAGTAAATTTTTCTGTTTTTTCCTCTAAAAATCAAGCATTTTCCTTGATTCCTGGAGTATTATCCAAGAAAAGAGGCAAAAAAAAAAAACACGGAGAAAGTGTCAAACAGGAAAAACTACAAGTACCAAAGACTCGATTTCACGACCTGGCGGATTACGCGGGCGTGCTTCACCACTGCACCACCACGATTTAACGCATAACTAGATACGAAAAGGCCTACTTGTTTATGGTTCACAGCGTTTGCGCGCGAAACCTCCTTCTTTTGTAATGCTTATTACATGTTTTATATTTTGTGAAATCAGTTCTTCACAAATGTTTTGTATTTAAATAGTCTTCAATTGCTCAAAAGACCAAATACGTTTTTTTTGTTGACAATAATGACGCGATTGCTTTGGAAATCGTTTTAAGATAAGGTTTGATAAAGAGAGAATTGTGAATTTCTGAGTGATTCACTAAGACTTCGATTAAAATTCACATCTTACCAGCAGCTTCTGTTTTTTCATCATCACTCAGATTCCATTTTCTTTAAAAAAATGAAGTGATTTTCTTCATTGCACCATAGATTATAGACCTTCGATGCGTATTTGTTTTCTTGTGAAAATACCGATTGTCCTTTGTTGTGCTGTTTTGTTTTCATTACCGAGATTACGTTTGGCTTCGATACACACTGAACTCTACTGAATTCTCTATATTACTGACGATCAATAGGAATCTTGTCACGGAACTTTCCAAATTTAAAGATTAGGTCAATATTCATTTCAGTTTTCAGATCAATTGTGAAAAAATCGCATTGAGGCAAAGAGGAACTCGTAATAACGATAAATTGATAGAAAAACAAAATATTTGTGAGAAATAAAGACGCAAGCAGGTAAAAGATTTTAAGAAACTTTGAGTCCCTATTTGTGACTGTTTCAGGCAACTGGCAACAGGAACTCAGTTCTAGGCTACGACCCGTAGAACCAAGGTAACTTTAAGATAAATTTGGGCATCCTTGTTTACCTTGCGGCGCAAACTAACTCGGATTTGCACAGGTGGCTTTGTAATTATGCTGCGAAACGATACAATTAGTACTAAACTGAAAAAATGAAGTAAATTTGAAAATTCAGCCAATATTCTTGTTTACTGGTGTTAACATCCCGACACTGTGATAGTTTTCAAGCAGCCGGTTAACGGCAATGTGTCAAACAACAATTGACTGTGCTGCGTATAATAATCGCAGGAAGATAGAAATCAACAAGACATGAACACGAAGGTCCGCCCACGTAAACGCGGACCATGACCAAACAGACCGATTGTTAGACGTTTGGTTGGAGAAGAAACTCGATCAGTCGTTGGCGCGAATGATGTATAACCTCTCAAACAATAAAGTGACTTTTACGAATTGCAGAGTTGTGGTTGGTTAAAAGGCAAGAGGCAAGATCTGAAAATTGTGCCACGTGGGCGTGGTGTGATCTAAATATATTGACATATAAGAAACTTCTTACCAAGAATGACGTCAGCAGTTAAATCAAGCTGTTAAAGTTAGTGTATCATGCTATGCGCACAAGGACAAAGCTCTTAGAAGAATGTCAATTGTTTTTGCTGTTTACACCGCATTATGTATACATTGTTCAACTGTTCTGTGTGTCTTTGGCCTTTCAGAGCTTCAATGAACTTATTTACAAGATCGCAAAAGTCACTCATGGTTTCACGTTTCATTTTCAGATTGAAACTGGAATTTGCAATAATGAATCAACATTGCATGTTTCAAAATGACCAACATCAAAATATAATTTAAAATCGAAACATGAATATGCTCGTAATAACACCTATCAATTTCACTTGAAAATTTTTTTAAGAAATAACATCAAATTTCATAATTCTTCGAACTAGTACACCTACATGTACATATATTCTGCGCTGTATAAAGTACAAACCACTGGGCCTATTGTTTGACATCTGCTCAAACATGGTTAAAAGCTTACCCCTGACTGTGGGTTCACGTCATTGAACAAGTGGTTTTAGAAGTACATGTATGGTAGACAATTGTGATGTATGTTGTGATACCTAACAATGGATACCTGGAAGATTTAAGAATGAGCTAGATATTTTCCAATGTTCACCACTCCTCTGTTGTCCGCTGGAAGGCCACTGAAGAAAAAAAAATGCGTAACAGTGTCATACCTCCACCCAGTGATAACGTTAATCATCTTCAACTGGCCCCAGTCACGGAGCTAGAGACAACGAGGATTGCCTGGCATCAGGAATAGATAATTCCATTTAATTTAGTTGCGATAGCGATCCAAGATGGCATGCAGAGGATACAGATGCAAAATTGTTTGACAGATGCCCCTATATAGGGGCCCTGCGGTAGGGCTCAAAAGAGGGGCACCACCTGATGGTGACTGAAGAGCGGGAGCCCCACCTGAAGACGGTCGGATAGCTAGACTCCCTTTACTGTCACAGGAGGCATTACGTGAAGTCAGCTGAAAAGCTTTTCCCTATCATAATATAGATCAGCCCAAAAGTGGTCAAAGATTGAAGCTTTGTTATAGTATTACTGGGGCTTCCACTTCTGAAGATCGAAATTAAATTTGCTGCCTTTGCCATTTAGATAACAATATGTCATTTGAAAAATGAGCTGTTCAGTGTGTTCACTTGCTGCACTTGAATGTCGTTATCTGGCGTAGACTTGGGTAATCCTGGTTAACTTTATTTTGTCTCTAATTTTGATAATTTCAGCGAGGAATCAGTGGTTTTCATAGTGGACTTATTTTTTCAGTTCAAGGGTATGTCGATACATTTACATGACGCTTGTACGCACTCAGATCATTTTCTCTACGATGGCTGTGACGAGAGGACGTGTGCTCCTATTGGTTGCGCTCAGTGCAAGATGGTGGACTGTCTATTCCATTAACTGCCTGCAGCGGAGAGAAACTGTGTTGAACAGAGAGAAAACATTGAACTTAGCGAACGCTGCAACTGTGGACTTGTGGAACTGTGGCATTCGCCAGATTCGGAGTGACGCTTTCACCCATTTTCTACAAGTGAAGCAACTGTGTCTTGCAAAGAATCTATTGAGTGATTTCCCTGACGGACTTTTTTCTGCATTGATTGAATTGAAATCGCTGGATTTGAGTGATAACAGAATTCGTGTACTAACACGCAAAACTTTGTTTGGCTTGAGAAATTTAGAAATCCTCGATCTCACAAATAATCGCTTATCGTTTCTGTCAAAAGGCATATTTGCAGAAATGCCTTTGATAAGAGTTCTACATTTAACGTCCAACGCTATTACTTCGCTGGACCGCAATTCTCTTGGTGATGGATTGTTAAGTCTTGAAGATTTGCAGATTGGAAATAACGAAATTTCTTGGATAGCAAATGGTACGTTTAGCAGGTTGAACAGGTTGACGCGTCTTAACCTCGAGGAGAATCACTTAATGGTAGTGCACGAGAATATTTTTGACGGACTGGAAATTTTGAAGACGTTAGTATTGAGAAACAACTCCATAAGTGAGGTTCATGGTCTGGTGCTCCCTGCGTTGCTATACTTGGATTTGAAGCAAAACCATTTACAAGTAGTTGAAGAATCGTACGTTTTTTCCAATCAAACAGTCTACGTTGACCTGTCACTCAACAGAATATCGGAGCTTGAAAGGGGAGCGTTTAGGTCTCATTTGTCTGCTAGAAAACTTGCTTTGTCTGAAAATTGGATCCCAGAGGTGAGGAAATCTATGTTCATTGGTCTGAAGTCATTATATTCACTTAGCCTGACAGGCAACAGAATAGCGACAATTGAAAAGAAGGCGTTTTCTCATATGAAAGACTTGCTATATCTATTTCTAAAAAATAACGCAATTACTATCTTAAAGCGCGGAATGTTTGCGGGTCTAAAAAAGCTGCATACCCTGCTTCTAAGCTTCAACGGGATACTGTCATTAGAAAGTGGAACTTTTGAAGACTTGAGCAGTCTCAATTATCTGTCGTTGATTGGAAATAAATTGTCCACGATAAGGTCTAAAGAGTTCGTTGGTCCAAAGAGACTTAAACTCTTAGCAGTGGACGGCAATGAAGTCGGTGAGATGGACATTTTTACCCCCATTAACTGTGAGGAGGTCCATTTGGAAGTAACTAATGTGAACTTAACAATTAACGTGTCACATTTCACGAATATCAAAATACTGAGACTGAAAGGAGATTTCGAACAATTTAAAGTTTCACAAACGTTCGTTGGGAATTTTCGGGATATCGATACACTTGAATTGTCTTTGTGTAACATATCTGACCTGAGTGACAAACCCTTCAAATCGTTTCGTGGTCTTAGAACCCTTATTCTCTCCAGTAATAAATTAAAAGACATACACGGCTATATGCTTGAAGGACTGGAATCTCTAATAAAGTTATCTTTGTCGCATAACAACATTGTGTCACTTAGAGACAATGTCTTTGGGAAAATGACGTTACTTAAAGATCTCTTTCTGATAGGAAACAGGATAGTGCATATTAGTCCGAACGCTCTTCCCAGCAACATCAAGGTACTTAGAATAGAGAATAACAACCTTGGAAAGTGGACGACAGCCAAAATGATCGCGTTAAGGTACTTAGACTTAAGCGCTAATAACCTAGGTTCCGTTACAAACAATACCCTGTCAGGATTGCCGAATATTCGTATATTGAATATGGCATATTGCCAAATTGACCACATAGACGATGATGCCTTTGGCAACTTGCCTTTTTTGTTGAATCTTTGTCTTTCTGGGAACAGAATTCGAACAGTAAGTCAGCATATGTTTGATTCTCTTGTGTCGATGAAATGGCTCGAAATGGACAGTTGCGGCATAAAGGATATTGAGGAAGGGGCCATGAAAAATTTGAACAGTTTGCGACACCTCTCCGTTCGTAATAACAGTATAAATGTTTTACCACTGGATATACTGCGAAGGTTAGTTAGCAGAGAAAAGCACCTTCAAACAATTTTTGTATCGAGCAATCCACTTCACTGCAACTGCTTATTCGCTCCGTTACAGATGTGGGCCTATAATTATTATAGAAATGAAAGACGTATATATGACATCCCTACATGCGATTCCCCCTTTAAAACTTTCCCTACCGTTGAGTCGTACTTATCCCGCAATTTTGTCTGTCGTAAGCCCAGTCAACCAGTTCTGGAAGTTATACATAACGTCACGGAGGTGCTAATCCAGTGCACGTCTTACGGAGATCCAGCTCCAAGGATAGTAATCAAAGACCCTAAAGGAAACGATATGAATTGTTCCTCACAACCGAGTGTTACTGAAGCCAAAACGGTGGGAGTTTCGATTATTCCCGTGGACGAACTTGACGAAGGTAATTATACCTGCACAGCCTCGAATTTTATGTCACAGTTAACAAATGCTAAAGTCATTGAAGCTGGAAAGTAACAAAGAGCACGGCGCGACAAAGTCTTGCATTAGAACCTTCTGTATGTCCTAGTCAACAGACAACCAAAGGATTGTTTCAGAATTAACGATGTAGAATGCATTCGTTTTGAAGATTTATTATTTCACCCCATAAGGAATACATTAGCTTTGCGCTCTCGCATGTCTTCAGCAATCGCCACAGAATCGCGCTGTAATTTAGTAAACAAAAATTTTCGTGTTTTCTGCCGGGTGGGCTCTGGTCGACACTAACAGGTCTCACCATAGCTTTCAATACGTACGATGGTAGACTGCCTGCTAGGGAAGCGTGTAGGTGCCACAACACCCCGCAAATATTACCACACTCTACATATATCACAACACCCTATAACGTTCACAACACGCTACAAAGTTCACAACACCCCCACAAGCGCTACAACACCCCCTTCAATCTCCACAACACCACCCACAATCGCTACAACACCACCCAAAATCGCCAGAACACTTCCCACAATTGTCACAACACCCCAAAATCCACAAAACACATACTGTAATAACACCACCCCGCCTACACAACACTGCAAAATCCTCAGGTAGCACTGAACAGTTACACTGCGGCCGCGGCCAATTTGCCCTCACAAAATATTAAAATCTAGGGTAGGCCACGCTTGGGGGAATTTTTTAGTTAGGATTGTATGTAGGCCAAATGAATGGGGTTTGTATGAATTTGTGAACATGCTGAGAATAAAAAATGCCACTTGTTCGGTTGTAGCTGCGCTCTTCAAGATGATGGCCCCCTGTTGCAATTGTCAAAACTGAAAATTTGGCCGCGATTTCAGGTAGCCCTCAAACAAGCCAGATTTCCAAAACAACTAGTTGGTTGACAGTACTTTTGGATCACACTTTTGGAATCGGTAGGAAATTGGCTTTAGTCGACCATCGGCAGCGAAGTGGTGGTTTTGGGGTCAAAAGTGCATTTTCCCCCTATTTTTCTTAGTTGAGGTTGATTTTCAGTGGGTGTGAAAGGGTCAAAAATACAAGAGAGAATAGAGTTTCTGTGCTCATCTGTAGGGCTTGTGATGTGAAATGACTCAAAATTTGTCTTTTTTTGCATGCAGTTTTTGACAGAGTGAAGAAAGGGTGAAGAGTCCATTGACGCGTGTTCCGATAGGCAAACCCCTGTGAGAACTGGCGTGCGTTCAGTAACGCTAGGACCTAGCTAAAATCTAGCCAAAGCCACGTGTTCTCATTTAAAATCCACGGCAACATCTCACGTAATCCCGCGAAGTCTTGTTTTTTAGCGAGGTCCTAGTGTTACTGAACGGGAGGCTGTTCTGTGCCTCCTCAATACATCGGAAACAGATGTCGCTGACGTTATTTTCTATCTCAATAGGTGTCATTACGAGGATCACGTGAGAGATATGCACGTGGATGTGAAGTAGGCATTAGCACGTTCAGTTTTACATACATATTGGTACAACGTATATACATACATATTTATCGATACTCGAAAAAAAAACGAACGTTGAACATTAGTTCATGGAATGTTGATGCGAAGCAAGTTTTTTTTTAATGAAAGATTTATTAATTCAACCAACCACTACATATTTGTACAGCAATATGAAATCTAGTCAAGTACATCAAACAAATCAAATGGTAATCACTTACCTCACGTAAAAATGACTGAAAATTGGGCTTAGCTTTTTGCCGTCTTTGCCTATATAAGTGGAATTTCGCTAAGTAAGGAATTAAATTTACAACATCTAATCTACACGCTAGATCTCCAAACAAGACATATTTAACTGTAGAGGGAAATTGCAATGATTTATCATCTATGTTTTTAATCATCCCCAGAACTTCTAAACAAGTAAACATTCCCAATACAAATGTACAATTGTTTCTTCGTGTTGCTCACAGAAAGAACACAAAGACGATTCACTAACACCTATTTTCTTTAAATAAGAGTTTGTACCCATAAGTCTGTGGTTGATACGGAATTGAAACCATCTGAGTCTGACATCGGAAGTACAATGATAAATTGCAGAGGGATTATTTTCCAAGACTGAGTATCATCGCATTAGTTAATTTCTCTCTCCCACTTCAATTCCGCGACAGGTTTTACATACAATTTGGAAATGAATAATTGATAGATGTTCCCCGTCCCTTTATTTTCTGAAGAGATTCGACAAATATGTTCTGGAAAAAATGGAGTGACTATAGTACTCTTGTCTCTTAGATGATACCAGGAACGAAGTATTGAACTTCGAATTCCATAAAAATGAGTAATACAAGGGTAAAATTAAAAACGTGTACAAAAGGTATGATAATCATAAATATATCCTTTATCAGGGTCAATTAAATCGTATACGTATCGTATACCCTTTTGAAACCACTCCTTCCAAAAATTGGACTACTGTCTATACAAATTTTGGGGTTATACCACAAAGGTTGGTACAAAAGGTCATCTATCTCACACAGATTGATAAATTGGTATAAGATATAAAAATGTCCTTTCAAAAATATTCTTAGTACGGTTAGCTACTTCAAGGAAAAACAAGAACCTAACTGAAAAGAATCATTTTTATATGAGGAATAGTTTCACATAAAATATTTAGCCAAGGAGAAATATTGAGATAATTTTTGAAGAATCTCCGAATCCAAGTCAGCAGTATGGACCATATTCCCACCCCCATCTTCAGATTTCTGTACCATGGTCTTTCTTGAGATTCTATCAAAAGAGGTACCCATATATAATTAAAAATATTTTTTCAAATTCCTTGAAAAAAGTAGCACTTGGAAAAAGAGGAAGTGTGTAAAAGAGGTGAACCAGTTTTGTAATAAAAAAGATTTGGCAACCGTTATCTTACCAAAGGTGGTTAAATTTCTTTTTGACCAATTTTTAATGCCTTTTCTAACCTCGTTTAATTTTAAATCGTAGTTTAAGTGAATCATGTTCTGTAAGTTGACAGAGGAGTTAATTCCAACGGATGTGAACTGGGAATTTACCCATTTTAAATCTTTTTCACAACAAAGCTTATCACCACAACATATCTTGGAACCAATACATATATAAACAGTTTTATCGATATTGGGTGTCAAACCGTCAAGAAGGTTAAGTGACGATTTTAAAGAGGTCTCTGAACCATATAGAAAGAGGACCGTGTCGCTGCATATTGCATTAATTTACACTCTAAAGAGTCTATTTTTATGCCTTTAACATTCTCGCATTGCCTTAACATAGATGCCATAATTTCGGCACGCAACAAAAAAAGATAAGGTGAAAGGGGATCCCCTTGTCTGCAACCTCGGCATTTGTTAAAGTACTTAGACGTAAAGCCATACTGAATGACCAAAAAATGGACACTTTCAATGAGTATTGTGAACCAACTAATAATATCGTCACCAAAATTGAAATAGTGTAGAACTTTCTTAAGAAATCCCCAGGACACAGAATCAAAGGCTTTTTCGAAATCGAGTAATACTAGATGTCCGGGAATATCCTTAACTTGAGTACATTGTAAGATGTCATAAATTACTCTGGTGTTCTCCCCGATAAAACGACCTGAGAGAAACCCAGTTTGATTAGGATGAATTAACTTATTTAAATTTGATTTTATCCTTTGTGCAATACATGCTGATAATAGTTTATAACTTGAATTGAATTTAGTAAGGAGATTGGTCTCCAATTTTTAATATATTCACCTGGTTTCTTGCCCTTAGGAATCAAAGTAATGACACATAGTGGTAGGGAGACGGCCAGTTCGAAAACTGTAATTAAAAGATTCGATCAAATGGTGACAATTCTTTCCAAAAAATTTGTAAAACTCTACAGGAAAATCATCAGTCCGCGGAGTTTTGTCATTTTTCATACATTTGAGGACAGCCGCCGCTTCAGTACATGTTATTGGTCCTTCTGTTTTTTTTCAAGTCGGCGTCTACTTTCGTTAAATTTTCAGAGTCAGCAAGTCTTCTAATTCATATTGGAGAGAGTCATTTTCTTTGGCTGCATATAAATTTGCACAGAACTTTTCGATTGCACACAGTATAGCTTTTTGGTTTGTTAAGGTTCGTCCAGTCTCGTCTATAAGTTTGTGAGCATTCTTGTTCACGTAATTGCGTTTTTCTAAGTTACTAAAATATTTGGACGGTTTTTCACCATCCTCGATACATTTTGCCCTACATCTCAGCCTCATGCCTCTCACTTTGTCCTTTCTAATTTCTTCGTAATCTTTCTGCAAATCTGACTGAATTTCAAGGAGCAGAGCAGAGCAGAATTACTGTTGCACATCACTTCTCTAAGAAAACTTATTTGCTCCTCTAAATTCTTTTCACGTCGATGCTTTTCTTTTTTCTTGAAAGCTGAATAAGACAAAGTTAATTTCTAATACTTAATAGAATCATCCCAAAAAGAAGAGAGTCGTCTATAGTCGACTGACAAATTGGAGTCATTATCAGGAGTTAAATATTCCTTCTCTGTTTTAACTATGATGTCTTTCACATTACTGATATATTCTACATCACGTAATAAGGATTTGTTAAGTCATCAGAGACCTTTACCTATAACAAATTTAGAGGCCTGAATAGTAGTCACGACACAATGGTGATCGGTTCTATAACCTGGACACTAGAAAATAGTCCAGACAATTGGTCCAGACGCGCTTGCTTACAAGGGTAATTCTGAATCAAGGGGTCGACCACATTCAACTGCGACATCAGACTGATAACTTGTTCTCTTAAAGCCGAATAGTGTTGGTGCTTGTATCCTAAACAGTCAAGATTGAAGTGCTGAACCAAATTCCAGTCGCCGCAAATGATTATGAACTCTGAATTGTAACCAGAGACTACTTGAAGCAGGGTTCTAAAAAATCAGGGTCATCCTTGTTGGGACCATAAATATTAGTTAACGTTATTGAGACTTGCTTTTCAATAAGTAATTCGAGGACAACAACGTTCCTTTATCATCATGATGGGTTTCACCAACTTCACATTCAAAGTTATTATTTAGCAACTGAGGACGTCCGCAGTGCTGTGGTGAGGCGTAGGCTCACGTAGACGCAGCCAACCACCTTTTGGCATTTAAACGTAGCGCCTACGCACCGTAAATTACGTTATAGTGCGAATTCAGTGCACTTTTAAAATTCAGTGCTCAAGGTGATACGGTGGACATTCGGTGCCTACTTACCTCTAATTTTTCTACACTGGACGTCCGCCACTGGCGTGGGTGGTCTTCCAATCTGCAACCGCTGCTTCTTTGCGCGGATCGCATGTCAATCCGCTTTCCGAAACCACGTTTCCTAAGAAAGACACTTATCGTCACGGAACAGAATGCACTACTTCGGCTTCAGCCGTAACCCCGACTCACCATTCCGTGAAGGATTCTCAAAGGTAGCCGAAGGCCCCCAAAATGACAGTGCAAAACACCAAAACGTCATCTCTGTACATAAGAGCATTCTTCCACCGCGTGTCTTGAAGTCTTTCTTGACGAGCCGCTGAAAGCTAGCGCTTGCATAAAACCTTACAGACCGTAACTGAAACAGTCCCCTGTGACATTCCAACGAAGTTTTCTTCTTGTCACGTTCTTTCATGGGAACCTGCCAACACCCACATGCCCCATCTAAT
This sequence comes from Phoronis australis, assembly GCA_002633005.1. NCBI lineage: Eukaryota > Metazoa > Phoronida > Phoronidae > Phoronis > Phoronis australis. The sequence goes on along the minus strand of NMRA01000596.1, from coordinate 210,224 downwards.
GACGAAAACCAGGACTTTGGCCCAGAAAGCCACCTGAGACAGTGTCAATGCGTGGCAACGGGTAAGCGTCTTTTTAATCACTGCGTTTTCGTCACAGAATCGAAGAGCACCAGGTCCTTTTTCCGCACGAGAACAACGCTATTGCTCCATGGCGAATCAACTGGTTTCTTAACAGTCGTGGTAAGCATTTTATTTACAATGCCTTCCTGTGTGAGCTGTAGCGTGCACTTCCATTCCACTAATTTGAAAGATGGAATTCTGACCGTGATGATGTTAAGTGGCATAATTTGGACTTCCACTCTCTTTTATCCGATTTCATAAAGGTGGTTTAAAGTTACACCTGGTTTAAAGTGGACCAAGACCGGATTTAAAGATAACCCGCTTTTCACTTTTAGACCAGTATTCTAGTAAAACCTGGTTTATCTCCTGACCAGTTTAAACCTGGCCTAAGACGCTTTTCATTTTTCCACCGTGGTCTAAGTTTCTTAGATCTGTGCTAAGACTTTGAGCCTGGTCAGACCCAGGTTTAACAACGTAAAGGTGACTGATTCTGGCTTGCGCGATGTACATGTGCTCAACCGTGCTGCTGAAAAACGTCGCGGCGTGCGTCGCAGACGCAATTTTAGAGCGACAGAAAAATAATTTCAATTTTACGACGACTCAAACTTCAATGGCAAAACAGAAAATGACAGACATCATAATCTTGTTCCCTTTGACCTCGATTTTTTCTGTACTGGTAATCAGTTCTTTGAGGAAACCTTTTTCCTCTGGAGAAAAGTTTTCCGGCCTTTTTGTACTCATTTTAATGATGACAGAGCCACCAGGAGATGCACGTCTGGACTGATTTTACATACCACTGTATTCTCTCATTGATACTCACGTGATCACAGTTCCGTTGAAGCACTTCAACAGTTTCTTTGTTGGGTTAATCGAGCTCTACACAGTAGGGTGCCTTGGATACTTTAAACCAGCCTCCCGTTCAGTAACGCTAGGACTTCGCAAAAAAGCAAGACTTCGCGAGATAACGTGAGATATTGTGTCTTTTAAATAAGAGCACGTGACTTTGACTAGATTTTAGCTAGGTCCTAGCGTAGGTCCTAGCGTTTACTGAATGCACGCCTGGTGTTACGCAACTGCTCCCTGATCTAGCAAAACCAGGCTTTCAGACTTTTAAACCAGGTTGGTGAAATGCAAGTTGGGCTTAAAATTAGAACAGGTTTAGGAAGACCAGGTTTAAGTCTTAAACTTGGTTTTGTTAAACCACATTTATGAAATCGGCTGTTTGAGTTTCAGCTTTCTCTATGTCCTTGGGATTATTTACACAACTTTTTATTGCAGGTGGCGATTAGCAGTCATAATTTTCAAGTCAAGCTTTCCCGTTTAGCTAACTTTGATAGGAGTTTTCAAATTTTCGTGCAAACTTTTGAAGGCGGTCAAGGATTAAAGAGCATTATTTTGTTTCGGAGAAATGGATGGGAATGTCGTTTTTAGTATTTGTTAATAGGCCAAAACCGGGTTTGGTATCCTTTTGATGTTTTGAAGAGTGAAAAAATGAAGTCACCGCCAACACGACAAAAGATGCGTCGGATATACAGTGTATTCTACATTTTAAACGTTTGACTTACTTGAACTGTAAATTTAGTTAACCAGTTACATGTAAGGATATTAAAAACTGATCTCTTCTCATAGTGAAATTGCCCCAACAGGAAATTCCACTTGCTACGAACATTTGCTTTGGATGATTCGGTCATTTCCGCCTTCAGCTAGGAGCTTCCTTCAACGAATGGATTTCGCTCGTCTCGGTGACCCAGATACGGGATTTTGTCATACACGTGGGGGAGCTGCAGTCCTTGGTCCCTATTAATGCTGGGCTATCTGGTCTTGATGTAAACGGCCTCCTTAACTTTCTGATAATACATTGTGCCAGGGCTCTTTTCTTTCAGGAACTTGGGCACTTGGCACTTCAGCGGCTTTCAGAACTTGTTTGTGTAAGCAGCCGGAACGTGTGCGTTTCATATGGCCCATTTATTTCAGGGTAAAGTAGCAGTCAAATTTTCTCTCAGACTGTTTGAAAATGATATTGATTTCTTCTATAAAACTGGGTGCAAATGGTATGTGCTCTAAAGTCTCAAACCTTTGCCTGGTAAATGAAACGAGAGCGGTTGTTTCTGCTTGGCCTTAGTCACCCCTTTACCTTCAAAATACTGCAAATATTTCCACACATCTTTTTCCACAGAGCCCCCAATGATAAAAAATATCAAACTACAATGAACGGGATTCAATGCGGGCACTTCAATCATCAGTGTCTAGAGCCAAGTGTACAACCACACGTCCACCTTTTCACAGCGCGAAGTGGAACTATACTACTGCAGAGACGTTTCCTGCTTCGTAGATGCCAAATTGAGCGTTTAAACCAGGCGTGCGTTCAGTAGACGCTAGGACCTACGCTAGGACCTACGCTAGGACCTACGCTAGGACCTAGCTAAAATCTAGTCAAAGTCACGTGTTTGTATTTAAAATACACGGCAATATCTCACGTAATCTCGTGAAGTCTTGCTTTTTAGCGAGGTCCTAGCCTTACTGAACGGGAGGCAGCATAACAGACTAATCTACTAGCGGATCAATCCATGTGCTTTATTTCCTGTCGCCTTTTCTTCAGTAAGAACTTTTAGGTGTTAAAACATACACAATAACATCTATGGTCAGTTAGAAGTTAATCTGTCGAGGGCCTATGTCTACAGGGACTTGGCATGATCAAAGACGTTCTATAATTTTTTTTTAAATTCATCACATGGCAATTGTAAATTTGGAAAGATACATGGCAAGCAGGCATTATCAGCAGAATAAGTCATAAAATGCAAATCTCAGAATATTACACATTTGTATTCTTTACACAGATGCAAATTCACTTTAAAACTACTTTTTACATTTCATGATGCAATCTACTTCATCAGCATTATGAATTGTCAAGTAGATTCCGGAAGTACACCTGCTTCATGGGCATTGCTCCACGTCTGCAACAAGACTTGCGAAGGCTTTATGGACACTGGGGATCTCAAAGCACACGGCAAGGCCGGCTCTCTTGAACTGCCGGTACTAAAAAGACAAGAGCTTTTAATACTAATACATTGTTACAAAAGTGCCACCATGCGACGTCTGCATGAAATAAGCAGTTGGAATAGTCTTCTGACACTGCTTTCTTCAATTTATGATAGTAAATGTCAAGCAGTGGATTTTGAAACAGATTGCTTATGAGACAAAGTTATCGAACCACTTTACAAAATCAATTAAATTCTAGACAGCAAGCTAATATGATAATTCACAACGTCTCCTTAGTGTAAACACGTGTACATGAGTTTAGGTTCACGTCCTTTTATGTGAAACTGTACCACCTTAATCCGTAACTAGGCGCATGTGCCTATGTTTGAAGCAACTAAGTAAAACCAAGGCCACGAGAGTAATTTTAAAAATGTGTTAGTGAAACTGTCATCCATTGTAAAACGGTAGACTTTGACGTGCATTCAATGTTGAACATCAACCTTTCAAATGAAAAGCACAATTTCATAAGAGAACCACAAAGAAAAAAATATTTAAAATGTAAAAAATACAAGAAACACCACCATGCTTGAGCATCTATGCAACCCTAGATTAAAGACAACAGATTCGCATCTCCGACATTTTCTTGCATACTATCCTAGAGGAGGCGCCACTCTCCTAAATTAGCTAATTCCGGTTAGTGTATTGTGACGGGGAAATTCTCTCATTTATTTTACTCTGCAGTACAACGAAAAAAATCATTTCGGCATTGAAACGCTGTTCAAAGTTTTCCAATACCAAAACTATTGCTATCGTGAGAACTTCTAGCAATGCTGCAACCACCACGCAACAGCCAACCATGATTAGCAGACGACGTACTTACCCGAAATAAAACCCGATAATTTGACCAGGTGTCGCTAGTGAATAATGACGTTACGACTTGTGCGTAAGAGCACAGATTTGGTCCATTGAAAATATACGGACTTGGTGGTCCATGTACTATAGTCTATGGTGCAACACACTTGACTCAAAACCTTCCATGAAAGTTCGCATTATTTCGGCTGCACAGACATGGACCTTCATGTACTCTAAAGAAGGGTATATACGGTGATGCTTTGCTCCATTGAGCAGACACATGTCAATCAAAGTTTTGGCGACAGTTCGACTAAGGCTCCGATTGCAATATCTGGATAGCTTTTGACGTGATTGAACCTCCCTGTGTACAGAGTGCAGCTAATAGTTAAGCTTCATATGCTTTGGCTGGATCCACAACTCAAACCATCTACAGCTTATTTTGACATGGCGTACGTCCACGGTGCATCTCATTCAACATACATGTATTTCTAAGATTACGGCGAGGTGCTAGTAGATAGCGTCTGGAGTTGCTCTTCCCCCAAACAACAGCGCATGAAAACCCCTTGAGAACAAATTGCCCAGTACTCGCAACACTCGAATACGCCAGGACGTTTAATGGTGGTGCAACATTCTCAAATTCCATGAACATCCATCAATCAGTTCAAAAGGTATCATTCGGAAATAGCTTCACAAAAATGGCCACTAGAGGGTGTTGAAGTGGTAGAATCCATTCGCATTGACAAAGTATACTTCAGCGACAACTTTTAGCGAGATCTGTTAATCTTTTTTGATATCATCCAGAAACAAAACCACCAAACAACACTTAAAAGCTCTTTGACGATAACAAAATTACCATTAGGAGGTATTGCAATCGCCAAATCTGTCTGAAAACGTAATGGCACTGGCGCGTTGCCAAGTTTCATTGATATCCCTTAATCGCTTCTCTAGATATCATCCAACAACACTTCCACAAACAACACTTGGAAAGCCCCATGTCGAGAACAAAATGGTCACTAGGAGGTGCAGCAGCGGTAAAGTCAGCACAAAAATGAAATGGTGCAAGCGCAATGACATCACATACCCCTAAGTCATCTTTTGTTAAAATAATTTGATCAGATCTCACGATACCTTCCTGAAACTGCCTGCACCAAAATGGCCACCAGAATGTGCTAAAGTGATCGAATTGGCCCGAAAATGAAATGCTGCCAGCGCATTGGCTTCATATACCTCAGTGCCACCAGTGACCAAATCAAACCGAACATTTCATGGTGCTAGCACATTGCCATCACATTCCTCCGTGTCGACTTTCATTTAATTCTATTTATCTGTTCTCTACATGTACATATCACCCAGAGACGCTCTCACACGAATTGGCAACTACGAGTTGTTACAGTGGTCGAACCTAACCCAATATTTAGTGTTGCCATCGTGTTGTCATCACATATTCAACTTTCAATGAAATCCTTCAGTCAGTTTTCTACCTATCATGCGGAAACACTAGCACACAAATGGCTACCAAATCTGCCTGAAAATCAAATAATGTCAGCGCAATTTCCTAATATACCATTGCGTCAAGTGTGAACAAATTCCACCAATCGCTTCTTTAGATATCATCCAGAAGAGCTCTTCACACAAACTGCATTTGAAAAGCCCATGTCGAAAATAAAACGGCCACTAAGAGGTGCTGCAGTGGTCGAATCTGCTCGGAAATTCAATGGTGCGGCCGCATTGCCACAGCAAACTTCTGTGTCAACTTTCAATGAATTCCTTTAGTCGGTTCTCTACATATTCCCCTGCCCCGACGTTCCGACGGCTCCGTGTTCTTCCCTCCGGATGTTCCCATGGACGTATGTTGCCTCGGCTTGATATTATTTATTTATTTATTTATTGATTTATTTATTATTGTGATATTTAAAATGAGGGTGGCCTCTTCAGTGATAGCACTGGTTTCCAAGAGGGCCCTCAACAAAAAAAAAAACAGTAATACATGTATAATACAATGAAGTAATAAAACAACAATGAAATATACGTAACAAAGGTACAATCATGAATTAAAACAGGTTGAGAATTAAGACAATAACTAAATGACAAATAATGGTAAAAATTTAACTAAGACAGATGAAATAAATTAAGAGATGATTCTAGACAGTGAGAGTATTTACGGCAATGAAAAAAATGACATGATTATGACAGGCAGGGTATAAAAGGTCAAGTAAATTACAGCCACTTTTTAATATTTACTTTAAAGGTAGTAATTGAATTGGACCGTTTAATTTCTGGGATAAAAGAATTCCATATTATAGCAGCTGCATAGATAAAAGATCTCTTGCCCGTCTCGGTTTTAATTTTTTTACAATAAACATTGCCAACAACAGAAGAACGTGTAGAATATACAGCCTGGCTGCTATTGAATTTACTGCTGAGATACATGTACATGTATGCTGGAGCCAAGCCATTGATACATCTGTACATACAACAGGCAGAGAGATATTTATTTCTTTGTCTTATTTTCATAAATCCCAGCTTGGAATACAAGTCGTCAACCCTAGTGTCCCTAATTTTAGTACCCAGGATAGCCCTGGCCGCTCTGTTTTGGATTACTTGGACTTTGCTGACAAGTGTGTCACTAGTGTGCCCCCAAACCGGTAAACAATAATCAATATGAGGCTGAATAATAGAATGGTAAAGGGTCTTAAGAGTACTGACATTAAGAAATTTGCCTAGACGTTTAAGTACACCGATTTTCTTAGATAATTTCTTTGTGATATGATCTATGTGCATATTAAATTTAAGATTGGGATCTAAAGTAAATGATGAAGTGATAATGAAATTGACTTCCGATAGCAAATATTGATAGGGCCTGGGAAAACATAGGTGGAGGGGGAATTAAAGGGTCGGGACAACGTAGGGACTGTGAATGTAGATACCGGGAAACAGGGCCAAGAACCCTAAAATTGAACAAAAGAGCAACACTATACAACTGGCAGTCATCAATCACTGAAATGTTTTAAGTGATTTTAAATTGCATTGCATTAGTTCATTCTATCTATGCCACAAACCTCTCTGTTAATATCTGCAATGCATGTCCAGTCTTTCCCGTCACTGGACACTGCCCATTTGGAATGATCGAATGTGTTAGGGAATGATATCTTCTTCGGAAAGGACAGGTTGAGAATGTTCTCTACCTAAAAAGCACCGGACACACGCCTGTTTACGGACGTTCTTTACGCCTGAGACTGCAGATAGGCTGTGCATGACATTAACTTATCCAATTTTCCAAAGACTCATATCCCATGTAATAACTGATGTAAAACTGATACAAAGTGATCAAATCTGACGTATTATTGATATCATTTAGGTAGTATTCGAATTAAATGTGCTATACTGAACTATTTAGTACAAAACTGTATTCCAAGAATCTCGAAGGCACCAAGCATCCCTCAAAGGGAAGATGGTACCGAAGTTTGGCGGGGACTACCATCTCTTGCCTTTAAAGGAGGCGTGGCGCCTCTCAGGTGCTAGAAATTCAATTTTGTAACTAGACCAACCAACCTATCACAATGTTAATTTATTTAATTGGAATACAATGAACTTTCTAGGGTGGATCAACAACACTACATTTTATTGTCATTCGGAAAATCACTGCATGCACTTCATATGCTTCGAAGCAAAGTCAAGAGGACTACACACTGGAGATTGGACTGCTCATTTAGGAATATATTACCTTTCTTCCTTAGTTAACCGAATGGCAAATCCTAGTAGCAAGGGCTGATTTTGCTTCTGCAAAGCTCATACTTAAAAATGGACTGCAATGTGAGTAAACATTTTAGTATCAATTGTTCTCATATATCTAAAGTAAGAATGCGGGTAATTATGAGCGCACCGCGGTCTAGAAATATGAAATACAGATATTACCTGAGTAATTAGAAGTTATGTGTAAAGCTGCATATTCCAAGAGACTTAGGACTTTTGCTTAAGTTAGAGTTAATTTTATTTCTGAAATAATTGTATGGAGCGAAAGAACACATTTCTGACTTAAGTCTTAAAGAAGAATGCCACCCAAAAAACAACTCGTTTTGTATCAATTTAGATCGAGTAGTTCTACACGTTAACGGTACGTTCGGTTGTGTTACCTGACACCTGACGGCTGACGGAGGTGTTGAAATTGTCTAATGGCGTAATTGATTTCACGCGCAGTCTGTTCAGCAGTTCACAACACGGGTTACTGGTGTCAGGTTATCGCTTGAATTCATGGTTTAACACCAATAAATAATCAAACTTCGGCGTAAAATCCTTAAAAATACACCGAGTTCTTATAAAAACGTGTTGTTTTATTTCGCTCTTACGGATTTATCGGTATTTGGACACACCGTAGCCTACAAAGTTCGGCAGGCCAATTTACCAAGGTCCATAGCAGGAGTTTGGGGTCTGTTCGGAGATAAATTCGAAGTATTCTTTCGTGAAATACAGACAGGAGGCCAACAACTGTGTTGTTTAGACTTACGATTTCTTGAGTTCTTAACACATAAAAATGTTTGTTATCCCGACCAGTGGCTCAGAACCCGATCAGGCCCGTCGCGGCCGGACCGTCTGACTCGTTATCCCCGGCGGCCAGTGGCTCGGAACCCGATCAGACCCGTCGCGGCCGCCGGGACTGGCACGAACATAAACCAGCTTGAGTTGTAAACCTCCAATCACAAAAAGACTGTAATAATGAGCCAAAGAAATAATGGGAATTAGCCACGAAACTGAAAATCTACTTACTTGTCGGGGGCCGCGAATTCGGGTTCCCCTTCCACAGACCGTCAGGGCAAAGGTTGTACAGTAACAATGATTTGAATAATGTATTTGTATTTCTGAATAATGATTCCCCTAACATGTGACCTTAGATACAAAATCGTCAACAAACACTGAATTAACATGCGCTCACACGGCCTTGGTGCCCCTTTATTGCCGGCATCAAAAGCCGGTAACGCAGTGGTTTATTCATTACTGGCTTCTCAACATTTGCACTCACGAATACTGCAAAGGCATTAGAAATTGTATCTAATGAGATAGACTTTGTTTCAGTTTTATATAAGCATTGGTTAGGATGAGAATACTTCATTTTGAAACAGAACCCAAACATGGCAACTCGCCCGGCGCCAAGTCCCGACTTAGTTAGTCAAGAGCTCATCCGACCGACTTCACGAATCGGATCGTTAGGTTTCACAGGCTATCAATTCGAACCGGAATACACTGATCAAGAAATACTAGAGAGGTGCCGTGAACATGCACAGGCAACGGAACGTATGGATAATTCTTTGGTAAGCCGGAATTCGTTACAGAAATCACTGTCGATGAAATGCCGGCCACAGACACGAAGATGTTTCACGGCCTCATACTTGTTATTAACAGCGTACCTTTCATTCTTCACTACCGCGAGCCACTTCCTAAGCATTTCGGGCTCTCGAGGAAGTCGAAAAAACGATATACCCGCTTTCTTCGCATCCTCATAGTTCGCACAAGCGGGAACGATGCACCCCGATATTGCGGCATTCACTCTGCAGACGAACCACTGACGTCGCTGTGTCGTTTCTCACCTTCCTCACAGGTTAACGAGACACCTCTCGGCACGGTGAGGTCGACCGTATAAGAGGCAATGTGTATATACACCGATTCAGACGGTATAAAATACTAATTAGGGCCTGAATCGGGTGGCGTTCTCCTTTAAGCTGCTTTTTATGCAACAGACTCGTCGATTATATCTCATTTCAGCAAAAGAAGAACTGCTATAGTAGTACTGCGCAGTAACTTTGCGTACCTTAAACCCCTTACACGCACAGTAAGGTTTGAGGCTTCCGTTGTCGTTCTGCCATGTTTCTGTTTGAAGATCGGTCTGCAGAGAGGGGGCCACAAATTCACTGTAGATGTCTACAAGATAGACGTAAAGGTTAAGATGCGGGAGAAAAGAACCCACAGAGATTTCCAAGACCATAACACAAATTTGACGCCTTAGCCATGCAGTCCCTAATAACAAGAACACCTAAAGTACAAGCCAAAACAAATCAAGTTCAATACCGTTTCCGTTCATTTCAAACAATTCCATTTCCAGATTTTTTGAAAATGACGCGTCGTAACCATTGCTATCTCTTAACACAATTTCTAGAGGATTCATCTGAAAGTCAAACTGCCTCCAGGAGGCGCCACAGTGAACCATTGTGTATAGTAACCGAGCCTCGTTGACTTGATTTCCGTACACATAAACAGCGCATTTAGCAGCCCAATGTCAACAATTAGGTTATCGTCGCTCATAACTCATTGGTGAGTTTTGATGCTGTAGTGACAAACATGAACAGTTTATTGAACCTTTCAATAACTCAAAGGTCGCGTTTTTTGACAGGTTAGCAGATGTTCAACTGATACACGACCGAAGCCGGCAAGTACAAAACCATAATCTCAAACAATCCCGGCAACCAATTGAAATAAGAGCAACGCGGAGCGTTGAAATGCGCTCACGAACGCATCGCTAACGATGTGCTTATGGGAGTGTATATTTGCATCATAAAATGGCCACTAAATGCTGCAAAATACATCGAATCTATCCGAAAACAGGAACATGCCACGGCGTCTTTAATAGAAAGCTCTATACCAAATTTCGTAAAAATCTGTCAAGGAACTCCAGAGAAGCAAAGGAAAACAGAAACAAACGAAATTGCCACTAGAGGGCACAGCGTGTGCCGGATTCATCTGAAAGTCATCCTCGTCCGTTGTCAACTTCATATAAATACACTTGCTAAATTTAATAAATATCCTGCAGTACAGGTAGGTTTAGCAAATAGAGCTATAAGCGCAAAGAGAAACAAAACTGCCTCCAGGAGGCGCCACAGCAGTCAGTATCGTCGGAAAATCATCGTCAACCATCCTCTTCACACTACGAACACGCATGCCAATTTTCATGATCATTCTAAGAATGGTTTGGTTGATAGAGGGACAGAATCGAAAACAGCAAAAATGACCATTAGGTGGTGCAAAATACCTGGATTCAATCCGAAAACAAAAGAATAGTGTCAGCTATTCAATAAATGCCTATATTCCGAATTTTATGAAAATCCATCAAGGACCTTTGAAGATATAGAGGTAATGGTAAAATACTAAAATGCCAGTAGGTGCCACACCGGTAGTCAGATCCGTTCGAATGTTGTCGTCGTTCATTGTCAAATTCTTATAAATGTACTTGCTAAATTTACTAAGGATCCTGCGAAGTGTTACAGAAATACAGCCATGTGCAAAAAAGCTTTAAAATTTACTGTAATCCACGGAACGGAAGTCCACAATGTAAAGTGAGTTCCCACCATGACCCTGTGTCTCAAAAATACTTTCATTAATACACCTCAGGAGATTTAATAGCCGAAAATTTTAAATAAATAATTTTTTGCTGGGTTGTACGTAATTAGTTTAAGACCGTCTCGGCCGTTGTTGATTTTACCAGTGCAATACTGAAGGATTGTAAAAAACGTCCGCAGAAAGTCGCCTTTTTCAGATATGAAAAGGAGCGCTTGTGAAGGCTATAGTAATAGGAACTTGATGGAGAACGTTTCTGTGTTCAACTTTCCTAAATACGTGAAAGTTGCACAGAAATTGCATCGTTTTGTATGTCGTACAACAATGTGGCATGTCGGTGTGGAACATGTGACTCGGTCAGGAGCCACATCTTGTTTGGCATATTCAGTCAACGAATCGTGTTTCGATCAAACACAAAAGCGGTGTTTCGATTAAGGACTCGTCACCTTGTAAGTGTATTTGCAAATTTTATAAATAACGAACAAACGGCTTCCACCCTAGTGTAAGTGATGCCAGGCTCTCGACCTCGGCCCAGATCGGGTGCTAGACACGTAGGCTTGGGCATTGTGGTTACACCGTGCTCATTCCGTCATGTCAATAGTGAATTCGAGTGACATAGGTTTGCTGTGGCCCCTTTTCAGTGATATCAAGTGACTATTTTGTGATTATTGGCCACTTCCTCTTTCATTTGGTTGCTGTTCAGCTATGTCTGTGGCATTTCGTGTGCAAGTGGCACGAGTTCATACTGCCTCGATTCCGACGAAAATTCTCTGAGTGGAAAATCGAACTCATTGTCTAATTTTTCAAGTAGTTGACGGTGCTGCCCGTATCTGTTCTCCTCTCTGATTAATAGTTGTCCAGTTCTCGCTGAATATCGTCCTCTGCTGCGTTCCGATATTACATTTGATTGTCAAGTGACCAACGTCTTCCACCCATAACATCATTTGGCGGGAAATTTGGAAATAACTAAATGTTTTTCAAAATTAAAAAAATCTAGACTATTTGGCTTAAAAAGTGTTTATTAGAATTTGTGGTATTTATTTCATATTACTAACTGAAAACTTAAAAAGAGAGAAAATACATGGTGGGAACTCTTAATAACATACATGTACAAATGTCTTCAATGTGAAGTTAAAACAAACACGACAAATAATACGAGTTCTGCAACATGACATAAAAAATAAGAATAAATAATATAACTCAGAATGTTGAGCTGCGGGAGATGAGGATTTTACATACATATTACCACACAACAGAATACTTTGACATGCTCGGCTAGTCATTTAGCGTCTGAGCCTCGTTTTGAGCAATATTTAACCAGCTTTCAGTTCTTCCTAAATCCGACAAATTACTTCTATTTGGTCAACATGGGCGAATCCAGTNGGGGGGGGGGCAGAGTATTAAACAGGATTTTGCCCGTCAGACGTTCGGCCCCCTTGGCCCCCTCTTTATCCGCCAGAGGTCCAGGAAGGAATAGAATTCGCCTTTAAACCGGTAACTGGAATAAGTCTCAAAGTTTGGTGTTGATAGAACATAGAGCCCAAAATGGTCTTAATTCCAATATAAAACAAGCACCTGGGTGAGAGAACGTGTTTATTTTCGTCCATCATCATTTACATATGAGATATTTTTCGGCAAGTCAAATGTGCGTGCTTTTGTGGGACTATCACGTTGTTTCAAAACGTTTTTGAACCTAAAACTTTCGCCACGTCTCTGTGGTACCGTTTTATTTCTGCACTGTTAGGACTGTTTCACAGCGCTTATGGAACCTTTACAGTCGACTGACGGTTTCCCTGATATGCACTCAAGTTTAGCCAAACCGACCTGACTCCTTTGCTAACTCCATACAACACACAACACAAACCTGCTTCGATTCCAAAACGTTTTAGAAGATAAAGCTTTCCCCATCTCTGTGTTGCACTTCTTTATTTACATGTATTCCGTGTTAGAACTATGCAGCTATGAAGACCTTTTGTAATCCATGCAATGATGGTTTTCTTGATATATATACTCAATTTTAGCTAAAAAGTCCTAACTCTATAGCAAACACAATACAAACCTGCTCCGAATGTGTTGAACTTAGCCAAGCTGATAAATGTCTGGCCTTTGAGCGTGATGAACTCAGCAGTGTCATTCCACGGAGGCGAAGGCACGTGCTTCTTCTGCTCCAGGACGGCAGCCATGTTTGGATTGTCCGACTTGAATGCAGACGGGAAGTTATAGTCGTAAACCCATGGATAAGAGTACAGCATTTGTCTTCCTGTAATGGCAGCAGAAGAACTTTTCTCCAATGAACCAATCAATGAATGGTAACCGTTCCTGATACGTCAGAATGAAATTACGAATCAGGGGAACTATATACCAACTGCCCAGAAAATGTTCCATTCAATTTTGCAAGAAAATCTCAGTACTGAATTGAGCAATAGTCATAAAATTAGGTAAAGGGAAAGTTGAACCTTCTCCAGCCACTGTGCAAAAACGTAAATCATGCATCACAAAATTGATAAGGTGAACTCTTCCTGCCTATTTCACATATTGAAAGAGCACAGGTAAGAGGCGGATCCANGGCAGGGCACAGTATTTAGCAAATATTTTCCAGTCAGACATTCGCACCCCCGAACTAACTGCCAAATGGATTCTGAGAGTTTTAGGCCGGGGGCATGGCCCCCTTGGACCCCCACACCCTAAATCCGCCACTGCCTGTGTTCTCATAAACATGGCACCAGACATGTTCAGACCACCCAACCGGGTCCATTGTACCAAACACATGAAACCATTCTTCATTTCAATGCCACGTTTTCCTCCTGAGATGAGTAATCCGAGATTTGCTCACCAGGGTCGGGCACGATCAGCTTTGGCAGGCGTAAACACTTCAAGCCGATTTCATAAATGTGGTTTACCAAAACCAGACTTAAGACTAAAACCTGGTCTCGAATGAGCCCCCCCCCCCATTTGGCGAAGTGGGCAAAAAGGTCTGCCTCAGAAAACAAAAAGTCCGAGAAAACGAGACAAAAGTCCACTAAAAAGGCGCAGACGCGCAGTTTACAGTACTGAAGGTGGTACCCGGTTTTTTTAGTCCTCCAGCTTTTTTGTTAGCAAAAGGTCCACTTGGTGAGAAGTTCGAGCCCTCCCAAACTGGAGGCTGGGTGCGCGCATGGAGCCGGTTTAGTAAAACTAGGTTTAAAGTATCTGAGCCACCCTGCTGTGTCGATCTGGATTAACGCAACAAAGAAAGTATGAAACAATGAAACCTTGATCACGTGGGTATACAATGGCACACACTAGTAGAATCAGAGACCCTTTCCCGACAAGGGGAAGTCACATTTTGACAATTTTCACGCATTCACAATGCACCACATCAATGGTTCTACTTGTACACTGTACCTCTCAACAACAGGGCTTTAGACTGAAGACATGAGACTAACTGAACACCACTTGCCTATCTCATCAAGCTGATCGTATGATAAACTCATGCACAGAAACGTCTGCCCGTATACTTTGCCTGATGGGGGGTAACTGTACTGCCCGAATGGCGGGAACCGTGGAAGACTATGTACCAACCAGAATCCAGATTTCTTGTCGAAGCAGACGTCACCTGTTGACAAAAGAATTGAAGACTTCATAGACATGAGCAAGTTCAGACTACAATCGCGTAAACAGAGCTAAAGGGTTGAAAATAAAATAATCTATCAGTGTTAACAGACTAACCGATCACTAGGCAGACTGTCGGACCAGCACTCTGAAGCAAATGTACGGATCTTATGGGCCGATACGTAGAAAAAATACAAACATAGACCCTTGGGCCTATTGAAGAATCGGCAATATACTTTACCACGCTTTGCAGGGTCTCAACAGTATTAGTGAGAATCAATAAAATTGAAGCTTGACTAATTGTTTCATTGTTAATGCTCACCGACTACTACTACTACTACTACTACTACTACTGCTGATGCTGCTGCTGCTATTATCAGCAAGTCAATTTTAGGAACTTACATTTTGGAACTATGCAAACACCAGTTACAAAGTAATGAAGAATTGTATGTCATTGTAGTGCCCAATTCCCCAAACGCCTTTATTTTGGAGATAATAGACAATCAAAATATGTCATTTCTGAAGTATACACCACGAAATATAAATGAGCCAGCAGATTTTTTAGTCAATTTAAATCTCAAGGAGTCAACAAACATAAACAAGTAACCAGCACATATGTTCTACGGACGATCCAACTTTACTAGTGTACCATAATTCCCATAATTTTTAATTTTCCACCTTCATCAGTTGCCCGTTCTGCATGAGAGGGTAATTATACACGTTATGGCCCCCGAGTGGTTTTATTTACATCACTTCTATTTTGTATTGTGGAACCACACTACCATATCCACCTACCTTTTGAATGGCCAAACGTCACAGTCCATTCATTGTCAGGCTTTTCATCGTTGTAGAAAACATGCATAACATCCTAGGCAATACAGAATGTTAACTTCAATTGAAGTGCAGGAAAGCGACAAACATTTACGCTATCGATAGATGGCGTCAATACTATTAAATCTGTCCCGGATAACATGTACACAGCGACACTCGAATCTCGCTGTATTTACCCACAATACCGTAAACATCCGCCAGGAACATTTGCTGCCTCGTTTTCATGCCACTGAGGTTTCACAAATTATTTGTTGTTGTCTAATTCTTTACATGTTTTTCGGTTGCATTATTTTGTTCGTCCTTCCAATGCCAATGAAATACTACTGCTGTGCTGTGGGCTGCCACTCCAACGTGAGAAAGTTTGATAAACTGGACAAATACCCATGTATGCGTGAATTAAATTCGTAGACTTCTTGACATCAACGAAAGACACGAAAATGTGCCTTATATCCAAAACAAGGGCAAGCACTTTCTTATCTCCTGGGCAAAGGTAAGTTCTGTCGCCGTCTAATCAGGGATGGTCTTATTGCAAGTAGGCCACCTACAATAGTGCCGCGCCGTATTACACAGGTATGAAACTCCCCTACTCTACGTCCCAGTGGTAAGAAAGTACGTTGTCCTTATTGACCCAGTGTTAGGATATGGGTCATGTCGGAAACCCGAAGTCGAGGTGTACATTCACGGCCGTGCCATTTTCCCCAATTCCAACAGGAATTGACCTATCGCAAGCTCCGCCCCTATGCGAAAAGTCACGTGATACCCGACATTCGAACGAGATGTCAGAGGCAAATACACTGTCGCTAAACGACGTTCCTGGTGGAATCGATGAGTGTTTTAGCACTATTTGAAAACGCGTCGACAGAGACAAGAGGCGATGCTTTTCAACAGTGAATCGTACGTTCATGATATGGGANAATATAGTTATTGTTATTGAAGACATTAAATTCTCATTTGCATGAATTATTTTCAGGCCTGCTAAACACAGTTTTAGCATTCACTTTTTTGTACTTTTTAACATGCCTAAAGCCAGGCAAATCAAACTGTTTGCATACAAGGAATGTGCTGCTGGCATGAGCATAATGATATGCATTGTCTACTGTTGCGTTGTTTCTGGCATGCACGCAATACCATCTCTAGGCACCTGTCTGGGATAGAACTCTGTGTCATTAGTATGGACTGCAAGCATAAGTTAGTGTGTGTCCCCCCATATCAGAAGGTGCTGGGAGCTCAGGTATGGAACAATGATCATTTCGCCATACCTTGACCTGATAGTGCACTCTCATCAGATGGAAACGGCGAGCATTATGGGTGAGGGGGAAGGACTTCTGGGTTCACGGGGTTGGAGAATAGTAAATGGCGTGCTACATCTACAGGTCGTGTTGTATATACTGCAGACAAATACTTCTGAAGCCATCGTAATTTGCTCAATGCAGGGGTTCTTAAGCAATCTGTGATGCTCTAGGAACACCTTCCATGATGATAGTTTCATGTGATTGGCAAAGTACGAGTTGGTGACAAACCCGGTCACGGCATGAAAAGCAAACAAGGATGTTGTTGAGTCTCTTAGTAGTTTGTTGAAAAGTGCTTCAGT
>NMRA01000596.1:63493-191859 GCA_002633005.1 Phoronis australis | reverse complement strand
GCTAATTAGCATAATTGGGGAATTTAATGACGTTCATTAATATGCTCTTAAATTTGAGTGATCTAAACACACTTACATTATGTTTTTGAAGCAAAAATTTCCTAATTATTCGTCACATATTGTACTCCTGGTCTTACGAATGTTTCTTATCCTGTTGGTTTGGCGGCCATTTTGTTTATGCAAATTAGATGGTAAAAAACTCAAAATCCAGCTTGTAATCGAAATCAGCATACCATAATTATGCTAAAAAGATAGGTTCTCCACTTTTACTAAAAAATGCCTCTAACATGCACATTTTCCAGAAATGCGTCTAGACTAATACCCATGTATGCGTGAATTAAATTCGTAGACTTCTTGACATCAACGAAAGACACGAAAATGTGCCTTATATCCAAAACGAGGGCAAGCACTTTCTTATCTCCTGGGCAAAGGTAAGTTCTGTCGCCGTCTAATCAGGGATGGTCTTATTGCAAGTAGGCCACCTACAATAGTGCCGCGCCGTATTACACAGGTATGAAACTCCCCGTACTCTACGTCCCAGTAGTAAGAAAGTACGTTGTCCTTATTGACCCAGTGTTAGGATATGGGTCATGTCGGAAACCCGAAGTCGGCCGTGCCATTTTCCCCAATTCCAACCGGAATTGAACGCAAGCTTCCAGGGAATTCTGTTCAGCTAAAAACTAAGCCGACAAACTCGCTTTATCCACTCGTTACGTCATTTTCTTGTTTGACTCATGTCGGGGAGGCGAAGATCTTAACATCACGCATCCGCGGGTATTCAGGGTGTACGCCAGAGTCGGCAGCCCACAGCACGGTAGTAATACTTCCTTAGCATTGGACGGCGGAATACAGTAATTAATAAGGCCGGGACAACAACAAAGAACAGAACACGCCTAACTACAAAGCTGTTTGACTGCTACTGCGGCACTGTGGTTAGTAGAGCGAGATTCAAGTATCGCTGTGCAATCTGGGACGGCTCTATTTAGTTACATGCAGCTTAGTTTTATATCGATAGTTTCTCGTTGAACGATGTTTGGCCAGGTGTTTCAAAGTCCCTAAGTTCTCCTTGTCACATGTTTCCTCTTACAGACGTTCCTTCAACCTTCAAGTTTATGTTCCCCCTTCCCGATGTTCCCCTTACCCTATATTTCTACGTACCAAATGTCACTCCGGCCCCGTGCTTTCCCGTCACGATGTTCCCCGACCGACCCTATGCCCCCCTTCCCCCGGCTCATGTTCCCAGGGCCCAATATCCCCACGCATACGTGTATTTTCCATTATCAAGATCCAGTGTCGGTTCGCATGGTTTTATGGATAGGTCTTAACCTAAAGTTGTGTTACACTATCGTGCAACTCGGCAATGAACAACCATGTTGCCCACCTAAATTGTTTTTGTTTCTAACAAATTGTTATTAAAAACAGAAGACGAAATAATATTCAGCGACGGCACTTTCATTGAGTTTCAGTCGAGATACATGTAGAGCTATTCTTGTGGCTTTAATTTGAAACTATGGACCATTCCAAAACAATATACGCAAAGTTGTGAGAACACGCATTAGCGTATACATCGTGCAATTAACAAACCTGAGAATTGACGTTATCATACACCTGTTGCAGCGTGTAGTACAAAGCATGGCCGTTGGCGTTCAAGGAGACGGGAGATAACTCCCACACAGGATGATTGACATCCATATAGANGTATACATCGTGCAATTAACAAACCTGAGAATTGACGTTATCATACACCTGTTGCAGCGTGTAGTACAAAGCATGGCCGTTGGCGTTCAAGGAGACGGGAGATAACTCCCACACAGGATGATTGACATCCATATAGAAGAAGCCAAGCCCACTTTGGATCAGAGGGTTGGGACTATGTTTCAACCCAGGTAGCTTGTAGACGATGAACCTACAAATAAGACAAACGATTGTCGTGATAGCTTGTGCCAAGTTGACCGCTGCAGACAAATTGTGCACACAAGAAAGTAGAACATTAAGTAATTTCGATCACCTCGAGTAGGTTTGCTGGCTACTTGGGAAGATCTATCAACGTGACGAAGAAAAGGATGTGGAGGTGACGCACGACTTAACAATCGCAGACTGAGTGGAATTGCAAGAATAACTGAGATTAAACTTTTATTAAAAAGTTGGTGTAGACGAAATTTAACGCCGTTTGGTAACGGTAATTAAAACATTAGCCATTTCTAAATTAATTTTTTGTTGTCAAATTTACCAAATCCACCAGTAAAAGTCTTGGATGAACTGAATACGACATTTTTTAGATTTGTATGGCAGGCTCGTAATGATAAAATTAAACGAACCACGGCCTGTTTAGGACTTGATCAAGGGGGACTTCTAATGATTAATATGCATACTTTCAGTAAAGCTTTAAAACTCGCTATGGCCCGTAGATATCTTAAAAGCCCTGCGTCTAAAAGTGGTGAATTACTGTACTCACTCTACCCGTTCTTAAAGAATTTTGCTTCATTTGAAGATGACTTTATTAAGACGATATTAGCTCTAATTGGTAATTCCTACTGGCGCGAAGTATTTGGAAGTATGACATTTTCTACAAAAAATAATTGTTGCAAGTAAGAAGAACTTTTTGAGTCAACATTTGTGGTTTAATAGTAACTTGGCGATCGGATGCACAAGTGTTTTTTATAAGCCTTGATTTGTAAAAGGCTTAAGATGTATTAGAGTATACCTCTGATGGTGGTTTCGTTAGTTTGAACCATATGAAAAATAAGTTCGATGTAAAAACCAACTTTGTAGTATATAATGGTGTTGTTTCCGTTCTAAGAAGGTTTCACAAAAGTCTATCTCAAAGTTAATTTAAAAGTGTTAATGTCTACGCTCCTTGCATGCCTTTAGCAATCACTTACTTACAGAAAGATTTGGAGGGTTGTAGACATATTTGTTCAGTCTCTAATGACGTTAAGAAACCTTCTAATTCAGAGTGTAAATGGGAAATAGAGTTAGGGGATAGTTTAGATTGGAAGAAAATATACGCAGTGCCTTATGAAATTACAAAGGATCCTAACATTAGATGGTTCTTATTTAGAATACTACACAGGATTATTGCAACAAATACCTTTTTAGTCAAAATCGGTGTTAGGGATTCTAATTTATGTTCCTTTTGTAATAAAGCTCCAGAGACGCTGTCACACCTTTTTTGGGAATGTGGCATTGTACAAGATTTCTGGAAGGAATTCGGACAGCTAATGCAAAAGTGACGCATTCAGCTTCCCAACAGTCTCTCTTACGATCGAATTATTCTTGGACTTTACGAGACGCATGATTTTCTTTTTAACATTTTGCTTATAATAGCCAAACAGTACATTTACAAGGAGGGATGTCACAAAAATATACCTTATTTTCACAGGTTTATTACATATACTCATGAGTAATACAATGCTGGAAAATTAATTGCATACAAAAACTTTGTATATGACAGCTTCTCTGCGAAAGGGGAAAATTTCGTTGTTCACGTTTACTACATGTAAAAGTTATTTACTTTAATCGAGATACGAGAATGCTCTTTCCTGAGGTGTGCATTCGTGAATGAATGGATGTACTTATTTGTTTGTTTGTTTGTTTTTGCACTGTTTTATAAATGCTAATAAATTCTTATAAAAATAAAGAATTAACAATGCATGTGATTTGTATGGCAGAAGGCTGTGGTCAAAGTTTGCAATGGGGCTAAATATAGTTTTGGCTAGTCACCAGCCGGACAAAAGTTTTTATGCTAGTCAAATGATTGTGATACCTAAACAAGCAAACTCATAACTGATAATGCCTGGGTAGCCCTGCTGAAAAGAGAACCAGGTATTGCTTTGGCTGAGCATCCCACCAAACACGATGTATTTTGCATCAATACAGCTCGACTAGTTCCATTCGATAACAGCACGTTCAATTCTTTTTCGTCACACTAGATGACAGGTTAAAATTAGGCCGTGGCGTCGACTAGTCACGAGTGAGTTGAGGAGTTCAATCTTGGAACAAACCAAGAAATTTTATCACCTTACCCCCATCGCTTTGAACCAATCAAAACATTGAAAAATTATGGAAATTTCTCATGCAAACATTTAATTTTTGAAATAACACATTTATATTTAAATCTTAAACCCGCGTGGAAACATAAGTCTGGTCTGCCCGCCACCTATTGGCCACATCACGTGACATAATGAGCATAGCAGAAAGTCCGGGTTTCGATTACCGGTCGGGGGCAGGAATCTTTTCGGACTGTTCATTAGGTCACATGATGTGGCCAATAGGTGGCCTGCAGACAAGACTTAAAAATATTTGGGAACTAACGAGTTGTTTTGCTTCATTTGCTGATTCAACATGGTAGTCTGCTTGAAAGTGTGTACATGTCGTACAAAGTTTTGCGACACTGTGAAATTTTGACGGTAAAAAGTTGTGAGTACACGTTATGTAAATCTTACTCTAACAGGATGTGCACGCAACTAAACGAGAAAGTGTGCACTGTTTACCACTGTGCATCTACAGCATTCCACGGCACATCAGAGGCTTGATGGCGGCGGCATGGATTTAAACCAGCTTGTTGCTACTCATGGGTTTGTTTGAACATGTTTTGGATAGGATACATGTAATTGCGGTCGTAAACCAACGCGCCTGTTTTGATTGTGAGTTTCAAAGTTAAAAAACGAAAAACACGAAATACGACTGTTTTTTAATGTTGAAAAAATAGAAGTAGCTGTCTTTGAAATTTTAAAAATCTATGCATTATGCTGTATATTATTATCGAATAGATTTTCTTCAGCATTTTAATTAAAATTTGTGGATCCATTAGGATGGGTTTGTCGTAGTCGGACTTAGCCTCTCCTAGGCACTGGGGTCACAAATCCCCAAATGTCAGCGTAGAGATGCTTCATGAAGTATTTTATTACAGCATTGTTCTGAGTGGTCACACTGAGCGTGAGCTATGTAGAGCAAGTGAATTCAGTGTATTCCAAATGTTACGCTTTGACGGAGTCGAGTTGGCCCTTACTATAGGAGTTATATACATTGAGGATTGGTGCGACAATAACATACACGTAGATATAACCATCTACCTAGATAGCGTAAAGACTGTCAGCAACATCGCCAAAGGCCACCAGTGACTGGAGGACTGGCTCTTCCACCAGTTTCAAAGCTACATCGACAGGCTAAAAAGGTGATGCTCCCAGCTGAAGCATGATCCCAGAAAGCCAAGCATCGGCTCGGCGAAGAAGAGATGCACATGGAGACTGTAATTTGTAGAGCTGCAGCAGAAGATGCAATATGGACGAATGTAGTACTGGAGAGTGACCTGATGCATGTGCCATCCACCACTAATAGGTACTTGATGCAAGAGGCATTCTCCTCACGGGGAGTGCTTGGCTGAACACGAGAGTTACATAGTTCACAATCAAGTTTTGCAGTAAGTCTCTGCTCCGTATAGCGCATTACTCAACAGTGAAAGGCAATTTACTCCTTTCTGATGGGTTCATGGTGTAGAGACTGAGGTGTGCCCGAAAGCACCAGGTGTCTGTAGAATCTCCATTCACCCATCCAGTCTCAATCCTTTTGCTGAGGATTAGGTCAACCAACCAGATAAACATCCTGTTTTCGCTATGACAGAAGCAGCAGATATAGAGTGCAGCCCATTCCATTTGTCTTAACCGAATCCTTTTACAGAGGAATGGGAAACCAACGGGCAACTGCTCTATGGTCGCTAAAGAAAGCGACGGGAACTGTAGAACCATTAGCCGAGACTTGCTTTTGATGATGTCCTTGGACAAATAGCAGCAGCAAGATGCAGTTGTATAAGGTGGACCTATTAACCCTTGGTGGAACTCTTCGCCGCCATTGGTTTTTACCCGATCATTTGACCAGAGAGTTGTGAGTTCTAAATGGATGATACACTTTTAGTGTGCAAGGGCTCAAGCTAAGGTGCTGTTATATTGTTGCTAGCTGTGGAGCAACTCCAACAGCATGCTCAAACTGAGAAAGCAATTTGGTAGCAGTTACGACATAGTCGAAGCTCAGATAAAAAGAGTCACCGGAAGAGCATCATTACGACCCAATGACGAAGATGGGTTTCACGATTTCTCTGACCACCTGCAGTATTAGTCTATCGTTTGACACCTGCGTGAGTGACTACTGCTGTGTTGGTGGTGACCATCTACTAGGCGACGCGATTTATCGGTTCCGTCTATTGCCAAGATAGTTAACGTGCGACAGGTCACATACCCGAAATCAATTCTCAGGCAACACTGGTGAGGGAGATTGAGAGATTGCCGACGTAATGTATATATTAAAGGATACCCAAACCGGTTTTGGTCCATCAACAGATTCTAGAAGCGAGTTTCCTATCCAACTCTCTGGAAAAAGTAGCCTCAATAGGAATCAAAGTTTGGATGGAAATTTGAAAACTCTTTTCAAAGCCTGCTAAACGGGTAAGTGTGAACTTACATGTATGTTGGCCAAATGGATCAGCAGTAATCGAGATATGTTGGCGTGCTTACATGAAGAAGTAAAAAAGACCTTAACTACGAGACTCTTCATGTTCAACGATCCCTTGGTGTACACTGAGAAACATAGTCAGCCAGCTTCTGTTTTAAGATTATGCCAAAGGGCAAACCTTTGACAAGAACTGGGTAATTGCGCAACGTTAATTCACTATATGATCCATCGGACGTTGCAAGACCATATTCCCTAGCAGACAAGATAAACCCTCAGGAGTGGAATCAGCTTAAACTTGGTTGGATTCGGAAATTACCGATTGATGTTACGGATACATGTCTGACTTCGAGAAGTGGATTCCGGTAATGCAAGATCTCATGACAGCTGGACGTGTGAAGCCGTTGTAATCAGAGAAGATAGCGGGGTCTTGTATCTTCTACTTCTCTACATGTACTTCTCAGGTAGTATGAAAAGCTGTATCCCACATTAGATTGTTGGAAAGTTATGGGAAGGTCAAGTGTTGCCTAAAATTACCCAAGTCACGTCTTGCTCCCTTTAACTTCATGGGCATCTCTAGATTAGAGTTGGCAGTACTTTGCGACAGTGTCTGTAAAACTTGTTAGCATCATTCGACAGAAGCTTGAAGTGCCAATATGAGAATCAATGCTACAGAGTAACAGAAGTAACGACAAGCGTTATCATACTTATAGGCACGCACCCTGTTTTGCTATTCTCGATGCGTCGACACCATCACACTTGCGCTGTGTAAAATCACGACTGAATCCTGCTGATAAAGCGTCCTGAGGGTTCATCCGATGGCAATTTACTGAATGAATGCAGACGGCTGCGAGGACCGGAGTTTCAAAGTATAGGTGGACTGCAAAGTGTCTACCTGCACTGAAGACAAGACAGACATAGAATATATCTAAGAATGGAAAGTTAATGATGTGATCCTTGTCCTGGAAGAGGCAACTCCAGAAACTTGTGGCCGTTAGTACGAGTGTTAGAACTTCTTTGGAAAGGATGACATGTTCTCTGCCGTTAAGGTCAAGACCCGCATATTAGAGTGTGCGACTTCTGGCCAACCATAAACTGTGCCTCTTGGTGACAGCGCACTTTCAGAATATCTATGAATTCTAATCGACACCGTTAGACATTTGTTACATGTATATCGTACAATCGAGTTTTGCTCATTGGCTTACAGTTAAAGTCCTTCTCTCAAACTGCCCATGTGGTTCCAGTATCCGAAAATACTTACTACATAAATTCTTATTTTGGACACCCTTTCTTTATATTCTTTTCGCCTTTCTTGCCAAAAGCGATTTTTTAACAGTATTTGACCCCTCTCTTTGAGCGTATGATTACCGGTTGTCATCGGTTATTTCCGTACCCACATTTCCGGCTCATCAGTTCAGGAACTTGTCCTGAACGCCGCCATTTTTTCCTTGTAACTGAATGTGCTATGGCTTGCTCGAAAAGTCTTCATTATTTTGTTTTATTAGTAATATAT
Organism: Phoronis australis; assembly: GCA_002633005.1. NCBI lineage: Eukaryota > Metazoa > Phoronida > Phoronidae > Phoronis > Phoronis australis. The sequence goes on along the minus strand of NMRA01000596.1, from coordinate 183,902 downwards.
CGTGATTCGTTTGCATATGTAGTGTATTTATAGTTTGTAGTTAGTGGTCGTTGATTTTTTTGGAATGTTACGCGTACTTAGTATGTTAAAATAGCATTGGTGTTTAGTTCCTTACGTATACATGTAGGCGGGTCGAACCTAGGAACCAATATGGGTCGAACCAATTTTTTTCGGTTTTATTTTTTCCTCGTTTTGAAAAAGTACTTTGCTATCATCGGAAAGGTAATACATTCTACTCATTAAAAATCGAAAAAGTATCAAAATCGGGGCAAGCACTGTAAAGTTATTGCAAGTTTTGTGGCGAAATTTGGGTCACTTTGTTTGGATCGCGTCGGCCATATTGGAGGACAGCGGGATGAGTTACGAGTTTAAAACTTCGTGTAAATTGTTTTCGCCAACAAATTACGGTGAAATTTAGTTAGACATATCTTTACTTACTATTCTGCACGATTTAGCAGTGTTCACCAAATTTCAGCCTCGCAGTTGTTACTCATTAAGTGATAAATGGGCTCACAATTCCCGTTGGACTCATGTCTGGCGGCACCGACAATGTCGACTTTTGCTGAACTGAAAGGCATGTTCAATCGGCTACTTAGTAATTTGTGAAGATTTAACGTTGATACATTTTGACAAACGTTGCTACAAAAAAAAAACTTTGATCAATTTTCGTGTTTTTTTTGTGTTTGTGGCCAGCGACCAGTTAGGCCTAAGGGTAGCCTTGGCGTAAAGCTGTATAGGCCTACTAACAAGCTGTATTTTGACGATAGTCTTCACTGGTAGCTGGTGACTGAGGCTAACTAAGGTCTGCCGCGGCAGTGTGACACAGGACTAACCAGCCCGTAATTTCATGGAAGTGTCTGAAACTACCCTTGAATATATGCAGCATTTATGATTTGACCATTTTACTTCGACAAAACAGCTTGCAACCGCATGCATTTACCGTTCGCCAGTGTCTGGTTTCGATCCACACCCGGTCCGATGCGGCCCCGAGTCTGACAAAATAATTTCTGTCAAAATTTATTCGCCACATTTCTTCAGCAAATTCGATAAAATTGTCCGTAGTTTGATTTGATCAAAATTAAGGCGCGCTGTCGATTATTTTATCCCGTTTGCTGGCTGGTAACAGTACAGGCACTGCTCCACTCGCACTGACGGCGTTTTCTCGGCCTGGGTGCCTGAATGAATTGTACTTCCGGGTTCGCGGCAAGTTCAAAATGCCGGTGGTTCTTCGGGTGCGAATCGTGAGTGGCGCGTTCATTTAAACTTTTTTCGAGTACGGATCGTGTATTAGTTATGGGGTAGGTACTTCTTGGATCCTTATAACATCTTCTAACCATGTAATAAGGGTTAACTACGCGTGAGAGAAGGACTTTAAGTAGATATATTTAGTCATACATTTAGGACCCGGTGTATGGCAGCGAAAAGGTTCAAAATAGACAACACCGCCAAATAAACAAGTGAAGTTAATTTTCGAGCAGACTGGTTACTTGGTACAAATATTGACAAACAGACAAATTATTTGGTTAAACAGGTTATTTAGCGAACGAACAAGTTATTTGTGCCGAACAGGCAGGTTACTCGCATTGAACGAACAGATTACTTCTATCAAACAGACGACAGGTTAGTCGTCGAATGAGCATGTTAGTCTTGCCAAACAGACGCAGTTGTCGAACAGACAGGACAGAGGGCGCTGTCCCAACTCAAGAAATAGTTGAAGTCTCGAAGTCATGAGCCCCGCAGTGAACCCAAAAATTCCACAAAGGTCTTTATGGTGGTCTGTTACCGTGAAGAATTTCCTTCATAGGACTGTTCTCAATTTGTCATCGACCATTCTTAAATAGATTTATGGAATCGTTATACATTTTGTTTCAAATTTATTTCACTTACCAATCCACAGGCTTGCCAGCATGGTCCATACACTGGATCTTTCCGTTGACAAATGGTAATAACACCGCCCCCAACAAGGCAACAAGTGTTGGGAAGCTATCACGGTGCCACCTGGCAGTCATTTTGAAAAACAAATATTGTAATCCTCACTGCAATTTGAAAACACACTCAGTTAAGCCTCTGTGACACACGTGTATTTTCAATCATAGCAAATTATGACTTGTTTGTAATTTATAACCAGGAGTATTCAGTTGTGTTCAAGGTTGAGTGTGTAAAAGTGACCAGCTTAACCATAAGTATTGTGTACCAACACAAAAGGCTTGCTTGACAAGTTTAATCAATCGTGATTCTAGATTACGTTGTGATAGTTAGAATTTCTTGATTTTTACCCTCAGAAATAGCAGAGCTGTGGTTCCACAAACCAAATTAGTGAACAATGGCCGCCGCAACGCCATCTTACTTCCAATTGAACAAAGACAACAGATTTCGAAGCATTTAAAGGCAACATTTGCGTAATTTCTATCCTACTTGGATACAAAATGCGACGTGTAGCTTGCAAACAAGTAAACAAACCAACAGAAAACAGGCAAGGAAATGTTATGGCAAAACAAAAAAGTTGAAGGACGCAAATATCACTCGACATTTAATCAGATATCTTCTGACAACTTCACCAAAATCTTTTACGCACGTTTTGAAACGATTTTTTGTATATTCGCAGAGTACATGTAATAGTTTTTTTTCGATACGGGAGGAGATTAATTTGTTTCACGTTTCTACGTCTGTAAGTGACAAGTAGTATAGTAAGAGGTTTAGACGCCCCAATTTGAGAGGGTCTCGGTCAAAGGTCATCCATGTGAAAGGAAAATGTCAAAGGTCGCGTGAGATAATTGCAATCGGAAGGGACACCATCCGCCTACCGGACGGATGTGACAATGACGTCACACGTCATGACGTAATAGGTTTAATGAGTCCCTTTAATTAGAGAGGCACCTCGATGCTCGTTTTTGCGGCTCCTCGCAACCGATCAAGAACCGAAACAAAAGATGGATAACGCTGCTGAATAAGAACAAAACTTATTTCGTGTCCCCAATTAAGTGAGGGCATGACGGCGGCATCCCGTTGCTCCCAACATATTTGATTCTATAGCCCAACAACAAGTTGGGAAGTTTACCCCCGTAGCCAATATCTTACACGACTGATTAACTCCATTCTGGCATTTATGGTTGGAGGGTCTGCGCTCTTTTGTTCGATAATTGCTCTTACATGTATCTCCGATCAGTTCATATCTAGACTGATTGGGCTGGGCTGATAAAAATGAAAGTTAAGTCAGAACATATTTGAGCTTAAACCAATAGCATTTCTGAATTCCTCGTCAAATGCTGATCATGTTCCGTTTTTGAATCACCAAAACGCCCAACTACAACAGAAGTTAAGACAATCTATTCTGTCCAAACGGACACACTCCAGGGTTTGACTGTGTTCATATTTTGTTCGGTAATAATGTGCAACCACCATACGTTTCCTTTGAAGCTTGGGAGATAATTGGCCTGCTTGTTATCATACGGGACAAAAGACTGAATGCGAAGTGTGACGTCAAGTTTTCGTTCACAAATATAAACAAAGCAACGTCTGGGCTTTGAAAAATCTTACATACATGTATTCATCGCGTCAAGTCTGGGCTGACACAAACCCTAGGGTTCATTACGTACATTTTGAACCCGTTTGCGAATTTTGCAATTCTATAGTGTGCTGGATATTTTAATAAATTTCACCAAACACGCCTTTCTTGATACTCGTTACCTGTATTTCGAACCAAACAATTGGACACACGCGTCCCAAATAAATGATATGTTATTAGGTGCTACACAACGTGTATAGAAACACATCAAACGCCGGCAATATATGTAAACCGAATAGATACGACCGATTACACAGACTATTCCGAGATCGGAGTTAGCGGTGAGTTATCATTTGCTTAATTAACCCTTCTCTTAGCCAGACTTTTAAGTTTCGTTTCGCGTACGTAGTATCCAGCCTTCCGTTGTTTTTGACCAACCGTCTACACTCTATATACAGTCAATGTTCAATAACTTTTTTATTAATTTTTATTCCGTAGGTTAACCATCATCTGAAGCTGTATAAAGGTTTTTCACCCACACTACCTCTGAGGTGAGTTTATCGTAAACAATTCCGATTAGTTCAATATTTTTTATTTTCTTTTTCCATCACCAACAATTAACACACGTCAACTACCTATGTTTCAAATTCAATCTAATAATCTCCGTAGCTTAATATGATCAGTTACAATGGTCGTTTACACGTTGAATACATATGTATACGAATTCCGATTACATTAATTCGTCTTATTTAATTTTGCATGCCGTTAGTAATATTCGGCTAAACACGAAAAGTTTCTTTTCTCTCTTAGTTGGTCAGACTATTTCCAACACTATGTATACCTACCTACAATAATACACGTTTAAACGCTATCGGTTTTATGTTCTGTGTTAGCTGGTCGCTTCTTATTATTATGAGTACGATTCGCTCAGTACCGTCGGGTCCTGGGTTAGACATTACGCGACATCTGTTGTTGAGTTGGGTGGTTATCCCCTTTTGTATACGCCTTTGTTTTTGATCAATGAGACAGAACAAACAATATACAACGACGACCCACACTTAATTAGGGACACGAAATAAGTTTTGTTCTTATTCATCAGCGTTATCCCTCTTTTGTTTCGGTTCACGATCGGTTGCGAGGAGCCGCAAAAACGAGCATCGAGGTGCCTCTCTAACGCGACTCATTAAACCTATTACGTCATGAGGTGTGACGTCATTGACACATCCGTCCGGTAGGCGGATGGTGTCCCTTCCCATTGCAGTTATCCCACGTGACCTTTGACCTTTTCCTTTCACATGGATGACCTTTGACCGAGACCCTCCCAAACGGGGCGTCTAAACCTCTTACTTTACTACTGTGACAATAAATGTATATAACCGGATTTTAACCCACAAACCTCTCCTGGTTAGAACCTTACAGATATGTTAAAGGCGAAGGCAACCTTTTTTCATGTCATTTTTAGCAAAAATGAGGTTCGTTGATTATCCCAGACATATTTTTCACTTATTTACTGCTTATCGTAATTTAATTAATTACTCGTCGTCTACTTCGGAAGTGACGTTTTGGGAGGCAAGAATTTCGCGCCAATTTCTTTTCATATAGTCTGACTGTGAGAGCAGTCGAGTCAGTTATTGTTCTACCTCGGTTGTGATGAGTTCGGTGGTCGTTTGCTTTTGCTTACGAGTCAGTCAACATGCACGCTGTTGCTGCGTACTGGAGTGTACTCATTATCGTCTCACGTACAGAGGAAGAACTGTCCCACTTGCCCGAGTGTCCCGCGACACACTCCCACTGGAGGGTGATCTAAGCACCCAAAGTGCTTAGATCCCGCCGTGTGACTCCGTCGCCACACACCTGGCACCTTCTAAATAGCTCCAATACAAGTCCACAATAAACTTATCAAATTTAGGCTCACTGATCTGTTCATCGGATGACGAACTGTCCTCTTCACTGGGTGTCGAACTGGACCTGTATTCACTCCCACTACTCAACATAGCTGCAGGGCTGCATACAGGCTCTGGGCTAGAGACAACAACACAGGGCGAATCACTGCTAGTTCCCGGAATTGTACGCAATGGGGTACGTTCGGAGGCATGGGTGACAGTAGATGAAGTGCCTCCAGTCACTGTATGTACATGCAGTGGCCACAACTCGCGAGGCTTCTCGCTTCAAGAACGTCACTTCTCGGGGTTGGCGACGGCACACTGCAGGGAATCAACAGCGACGGTATGGTACCCTTCTTCAAGCGTTGTTTCGCAGGGACCTTCATCAATTATGTCGTAATCTGACGGCAGAAAATATTTGCCACACACTCGGTAACCCTCTACTGCTTTGTGCGTTTGCGTGGACGGGTAGCGCTGCGTTCTTCACATGAACGAGCTAGCCAAGTACGGCGAAGTGTGTCATCCTTCGGAAAGCGACGCAAGGTACCCAATGCGCGTGTGAGACGATAATGAGTACATCCTGGCACGCAGCAACAGCGTGGCATGTTGACTGACTTGTAAACAAAAGCAAACGACGACCGAACTTATCATAACCGAGGTAGAACAATGAGTGACTCGACAGCCCTCACAGTCAGACTATAATGAAAAGAAATTGGCGCGAAACTCTTGCCTCCCAAAACGTCACTTCCGGAGTAAAGGTAGAGAAATTAATCAAATTACGAAAAGCTGTAATTAAGTGAAAAATGTGTCTGGGATAATCAACGAACCTTATTTTTGGTAAAAGTGACATGAAAAAAGGTTGCCTTCGCCTTTAACTCCTTGAACACCAATATTGCCACAATAACCTTTACGCGTATCAAAATGGCGCGGCTATCAACAAAGAGGGGGTTATGACATGCTTTTGAGTCAGATTTTGTTATGGCAGTTGTTTTACCCACATTGTTCCAAAGTCGTATAGTTTTGTACCAAAGGTAGACAGAGCCGTCATACATGTAGCAGCGTTTACCTACGTCCGCTTGAGCTATCTTGTCTTGTCTTGTGTAGTGAATACCCGCTTGGTAAATGAACTGGATTTCTTGGACCAGTCAGCAGTGGACAAAGTTCAGCTAACTGTGTCTGATTATTACATCATCTGGCAGCGAAATGATAGTTAACGACTGCCCAAGGTCCAGTTACTGTAAACTGTCTGGGATTGTTACTCTACATGTATGTATCTGGTAGCGAAGGTCTTCAGTCATATACATTTTGCTGTTGACAGGGTTGTGTGTTCAATATGTAGATTGAAGTTATCATATTCGTTCAAGCTTATGGTTGATGTACAAGTAACCCCAACATATACATGTGGAATTTAACGTCACTTTTATTCTACATCAAAATACCCGAGACTGGCATTTGTGGCCCTGCTACAGATATTTTGCTTTGTAATTCATCAAGTAAAAGGACACTGTTATTTGTCTTTCAACTTTCAGAAAACAAGGTTTTGTACCAGGTTTCATAAGAGTACTCTAAAATTGTACGTCTTGACATCGATTTCTTTTTGATTTTGCATCAAAATATGTCATTATATCGACTGTCATGTGTGGCCCCGGTTATGCCACATTTTCACTGTGTTAATTTAGTTAAATGAGATTAGTTATGAGCCCCTCATCAGGGAACACAATGAACACAGTTTTACCGGGTTTTATTGTTGCACTCCAAAAACATATATTTTGAAATTGATTTCGCTTTGATTTTGTATCAAAATTTCTGCAACTGCCATGCGAGGTCCCGTTTCAGTAACTGTTGTGGTCTAGCACTTTGTTAAGTTGATAGACATGTACATGTATGTTGTGTGCCTCTCAAATTCCATTGAACGTAATGATCGACTTTTTTACCAGGTTTTTCATGTGTACTTCAAAAATTGTCCATTTTGAAAGCTTTCATATGTAGCCCCGGTTGTTGTAGCTTTTTTGCTCTCCTGATTTCTTACGACACTTCATATGTGTCTTTCACGTTACGGTAAACGTTAAGGACATGTCTTGTACCAACGTTCATAGATGTAACCCCAAATTAAACATTTGGAAAATAAATTATACATTTAGAGGGTGAATGCACCTTGATTCTTCTTTAAGATATCTGCGACTGCTCCTTGTTGCCCTGGTTATGCTAACATCTTTGCTCTCGTATTTCATCATGTTAAAGACATTTATTATTTTCCATTCCATTTTCAAAAACATTGTGAATACGTTTGGTGGAAGGTGTTAAAGATGTATTACAAAAGTAGTAATGTACATTTCGCTTTATGTTTCGTAGCAAAATGCCTGCTGTTTGTGGTCCTGTGCCCGGATTCTAATCTTTATACTCAAAACGAACTCGAAATTATTTTTAGCAACTTTTCTTCTAATCTGTGCGAACTCAAGATAAGTGGTCATTAGACTGTACACGAATACATTATGTATGCGCACATGAGTTTCTTTTGAGTCCAAGTTTGCACTTGATGACCCTTAAATGTGTGCTACAATCTCGAGTAAAGCTCGAAATTTTAGCCTTAATGTTGTACTTAGCAACTGCAAACTGGGACTATGAAAATTATCCTGGTAAGTCATTGTGTATTCGAGTATAGAATAATAGACACTTATCTTGATTTCTCACAAATGTACTAGAGTAGAAAATGCCAAAATTAATTTCGAGTTCCATTTTGAGTAAAAGATTAGAACCAGGGCCCTAGCTGGACATGTAAGCGTCTTAGGTATGAGTTCGAGAACACTGATTATTTGTCGTTTAACGTTTAGTAAAACTTATAAACACGATTGATGTATTCTGAAGGTTGTACATTTTGAGAGAGGCATTACAGAAATATGGTTATAAAATTCTTGTTACTTTTAGTTTACAACACTTTGGGAATAGATGGCTGTTCATGAGCCGGGCGCAGCACTGAAAAAAGTGGGGGTGGGGCTAAAGCCCCCTAAACCCCAAAGGCCGGATCCTGGATTTTTATTTAAGGGGGGCCAGTGAGGGCAGAGTATTAGCCAGTATTTTGCCCGTCAGACGGCGCACCCCCGAACTGCCAAATGGAATCTGGGAGAGATTTAGGGGGGACCATGGCCCCTTGGCCCCCCTCTAAANGGCTGTTAACTGTAAGACGGCGCTCTAAACAAGTGATACAGTCGTTAGTGGCCTCGATCGTCTGGTTGGACCCGTTGTTCAGGAATTCCCGATAACCAGGGGAAATCACTGCACTTTATCTCCCATAAGGCAATGTAAATATAGTTTTATGACGGGACAAACAGAGACAGGACCACGTTGGGACAATGTCCAAAGTTTTATGTTTCCTCCGGCCGATCTCCACATTCGTCGTTGCCACCAACCAGCCTCGCCCGTCAAAACAACCAACGTCTACATCTTTCATGTGGTATTTACATGTAATTGCTTAATACCAGTGTTAGTTGTAAAATTAGGGGTAAGGCTAAATTTCAAATGTGCATTGAATGCGCAAAACCTGACTATTTTTTTACTCACGGCGAATGGGTACTAATTACTTCGAGTCTGCAGTGGCCATAGGACGTCACGTTCAGGACGGGGGTCCAACAGTACACATACAGGAAAAAAGGTCCGCCTGCATTCCAAGCGCCGGTCTCTGATGGGTGGACCACTCACAATTATAAAGAAAACGCCCAAAAACATAAGCTGGTGGCGTTTTTAGTTGCCCGTGGGGTGTGTCCTTGGGACCTTTCGGTTCCCCTTTATCCGCCTTGGATTCGACACCATAAATGTTACTTTGTCTTGAAATACTAATCTAAAATTTCTAATACTCGGGGAACCCATGTTACTCCGTACGCTTCAATGAATAATTACACAAACACGTTACCCAAGCACTGATGTTTCAATGAGCTGAACAAGTGTACAATGTACATCCTCATGTACATGTATCATGCACAAACCTGAACTACGGTTTTCTTGCAAGCAGCTCTTTTTATTTTTTTGCCCCCCCTCCCGGATCTCCCCCATTCGGTGCTATGCGCAAATCGTGCTTTGAGCAAATGTTTACACTCGATCAGACAAGATGTTGGGCCCCCCTCAGTTGTCAATCCTAGATCCGCCACTGTGGTTACTAGCTGGCCCGGGTCAGAGCTTATTACAGTCCCAAAGGAATCAACACAGGTGAAAGTTATATAATTTATGTGAAAGTCAACCGTTTTTCTCCATTCGAAGTTTTTGGGTGAAAGTAGGCTATTTGAAACAAAACACATCTGTTTCACGACTTTTGAAAGTCTGAAGTTATCCACCACCTACTGCCTCGTGCATGATTTGTTTTGTACACATTGGCTAGCGCTAGTTCATGATGAAATACGTAGAATCTTTATCCATCCAGTCTACAATGTAATTCGCCGCCCGTATCGGAATATTCCGAAAGATTTGGGCGGGATTCCAATGATGTACGGGCCGGAACATAAATAAGCTCAAGTTCACCACATGTGACACAATTAAAAATAGGTCAAATCAAAAAAATGCGACTCACGTGAAGCGGGATGGATCCAAACACATACTCAACGAATAAAAAGAACTCCGCATCATGTTTGGATCCACAACAATAGATTTTTACCTAATATGTTTTGTTTTTGCTTTCGATTGAAAATTGTTTGTTGTACTAAGCCTAAGCGGCCTTATCGTACAAATCATGTGACTGTAGCTGTCGGAACTGATCGAGTTGTGCCTCGATCTTCAACGAAAGCGATGCTGTAGCGAATATCCTGATTACAGCAGGATTTTACGGACAAGGCGGCCCAAATTAACGAAGGTAAACGGTGGTAGAAAAGCTCTATGTAACCTTAATGCAAAACTATACAGCGTTGGAACGACGTGGGTAAAAAGTAGGCCTTGCAGTGTCAGCTGGTGAAGGAAAGAGTGTACATGACGACGACATACCGTTGCTCCCAACTTGTTCGATTCCATAACCCAACAACAAGTTGGGAAGTTTACCCCCGTAGCCAATATCTTACACGACTGATTAACTCCATTCTGGCATTTATGGTTGGAGGACCTGCGCTCTTTTGTTCGATAATTGCTCTAATCTCCGATCACATCGTATTCTACATGATCTATAGACTGACTGGGCTGGGCTGATAAAAATGAAAGTTAAGTTATAACATATTTGAGCTTAAACCAAAAGCATTTCCGAATTCCACGTCAAATGCTGATCATGTTCCGCGTTTGAATCACCAAAATAGCCCAACTACAACAGAAGTTAAGGCAAACTATTCTGCCCAAACGGACGCACTGGGTTTGACTGTGTTCATATACGCTTTCGCTAATACCGCATCGGCATTTTGGGAAGAATTTTGTGCTTTGACTGCGAATTTGTTGTGAAATCGCTGGAGCAGGACACTGTAAATGCTATCAGAAGAAAGAAAAATTGCTCATGGTTTGCTGAACCCCTATTTTGTGTAAATTTACTGAGTTGTGTTTGATATGGATGACTGAAGTGAAGCACCCGTGAAATTCCTTGTTCCGGGTGTCATACCTTGTAGTACATATGTAGTGTATTGGGGACGATCAGAAGCTGAGGACGCAAGTGGTAGTGTATTGGTTGTAGTGCAATCTTGCAAACAATGTTACATGGGCCCAGCAACAGGTCCTGGGTAGAGTTAAGTAATGTTAGAACCTCGCTAAAAGCAAGACTGCGAGATTACGTGACATATCACCGTGTATTTCAAATGAGAAAGTGTGATTTCGACTAGATTTATCAATGTCCTAGCATATTAAATATGGGCAAGCTGTTTGTAATTTGAAGTTTGGAAGTCAGCATCAACTTTGAAACAAATTTGAGAGGAATTATTGTCTACCAGTGACATACTCGCAGTGGCGACTTCGTGGCCATTTTTCCCAGGTCGCTAAACACATTCTGAGGTCGCAAATGTCTTTTCCCCCAAAATTTATCAACAGTACCTTGGCTTAAAAGTTGATGTTGTCATGATGTCAGAATTAAATTTACTGACTAAGTATAGTTTACTTATGCCTTTTGGAAATGAGAGTTGTCTTTGGGACTTCCTTCTGGCGAAAGTGGAAAAAAGACAATTAATGGAGTCGTGTTTTGGACTGGTCTTTTGCTTTAATTTGAGATTGGGAATTCTGGTGAAGGAAATGTGAACAGAGCAATATATTTTGAAACAATTTAGGTTACTAGCTTTTAAAGCAAATTCCATGTTTCTCGGAGAGCTGCTGTTCATAAAAAGGCAGGGCAAGTGTCAGAATATAGACTGACAATGTTTTTGGTTGTATTGTTTTGTTTTGTTGTTCTGTTTGATTGGCATGACCCCTGAGTTAAGTACAGAGATGAATTGTTTACTGCAGTATAGTGTGGAACTTTCTAGAAGACTCTGGCATGACAGTGATTAATGCAGTCTGGAATATTCTAAAGACTAGTTCATGTTTGTAGGATGGTTGAGTAGATTCAGGAAAGTTCTAGAATGTGCTTGAAAGGATGAAAAGTTCCAAAACAATGCATCAGGCTATAAATACACAAGCACGGGTTTGTGTTAGTCAGATGAAGTCAGTTCATCAGAAATTCAAGAAAGTTAATTAGGAGAACTACAGTTGAGTTGCAATGAAGAGAATCAGCAATTACAGCGATAGCCAATAGAGAGCCAGCTATAGAGACAGCAGGTTATTGAATCGATGAGTGTAACAGTTGTGGAACGTGTCTCAGAAGTTCATCACAAGTCAAGGCTTTGCAGCACTGGCTGGAGCATAAAGAGACATTACGTCGAACGTTTTGTTTGAGTAGGCTTGTGAACGTACTGTCAGGATTAATAAATTATTAACTCGAATCAGTCTTCAGTCAATCGTCGCACCAAAAACTATTAGCACCGGTCTGTAACAATCTGCGCCCACCCACACACGGGGAAAAACGTGACAGCAAGTACCATTGGTTTATGCTTGCTCGCCAATTACAGTCATTTAAGTAAAAAAACAAAACTATTGCTATGAATAATGTTTTGTTGCATACTCTTCTGGCTTTCTAACTACGAATTGTCTGCCGTAAACGTGAAAACAGGAAAAGTAAGATGCCTGGTAAAAGTACTCAGTCTGATTATTTTAGGTTTAGCCATGCATACACGCACCATTTTCGAATTTGCAAGTTTAGAATTGTCCAGCTCCAATGAACTCTGAAGCATTTTTCGTGAGTTGTTGATGTTTTTTAATGTTCTTGTTGGTCATGCAAAAACTGTGTTACGATACCAATTGTATGCTCGGAAAAGGCCTAATTCCAGTCTCCTTTTTGGTCAGCTGAACAGATTGCATATAGTTCACATAATAGCAAGAATTGGTTTCTGCGCATTAGAAGTCTTTAGTGCTTAAGTATCAGCAAATTGAATTTGCGAACAAATTTTGCTTTGTCAAGACCGTTGAAATTTGCCGAAAGCAGTGCAGAAAATGCACAAATGGCGCTCATGTGACGAGCGTACAGTTTTCAAGTTGCTTATTAAGTTTGTGAAGCATGCTTAAATGCTACACTAATTTGAACATAATGCAGTTATGGAAAGCTAAATTTCAACTAGCTTTATTTGCAAATCTGAATTGTTTTGTTAACCAATTACAAAATGAAAAACTAATCGTAATTCATCTTTGAAAACGTGTGTCCCAGACACTTAATTGTGAGTTTTATCTAATTACAGTGAGGATCACAGCACCTTCTTTTCAAAATGGCCACCAGGTGGCAGCATGGTACCTTGCCAACACTTGTTGCCCTGTTGGTAGCTGTGTTGTTACCATTTGTCAACGGAAAGATCCAGTGTATGGACCATGCTGGCAAGCCTGTGGATTGGTAAGTGAAATAACTCAACACGAGTATTGTGTATGGAATACAATTTCAGCTCAGTTTAAAGGAAGTCTGGTCTCCAAGTATTCTCCAGGCATTGAGCTACTGCAACTTGTTTAGACAGAAAGCTGGTGGCAGCACAAAGGTTAATGACTCCGTTAGTTTATTGCAAAATGGGGATTGCAAAAAGTTCCATTTTCTGGCCATTTAGTGTACTCTTCCACTTGGTGCATTCATGATTCTCTGTGTCTTGAAGGTAAGTGCACTGTAAAAGTCCTTTCTATCACCCTCTGTCATCACTGGCAATGGGCCTTTTGAATGTAACTGATGTTTGGTGCTGGGTATTTAGTCCTCTAATCATTAGTTCAGACAACTGTCCCTTTAGGTGAACCCCTTTTACGCATCCCAGGTTGGGAAAATTTAAGAGCCTTTAGTCATGAGTGTTTTGGATTGACCTAGTGCAGGCGAAAACTCAAGCTAGTACATGAGAAATTTCAAAACTCAATTAAAGTTGGGAATTAAACAACAAATTTAAATGTTTCCATCCCCTGCTGGGCTCTCAACAGTCAATAGGCACATATAGTTTTATGACATAATGAGGTGTCCTATAGGGTTACATTGCTGACCACCCAAGCAGCCCAAATTGCTGGACTGAGTTCAGTGGGCTATTTTGTTCACATTTGCAAGCTCCAACCCCACTGGACCACCATTATCCCAATTTTTAACTGTACTGGGTTCCTCGTCATGAATTTTTCGTTACCCCTGTTGGTGTTGAATAGCTGTTTAAAAATAACTGCTCCTCTGCTCAGTCCTTCGGGATGACTTTGCCATAGCTTCACTCCCCTCTCACCATGTCTAGTTACCATGGCTTCACTCCCCTCTCACCATGTCTAGTTGCCATGGCTTCACTCCCCTCTCACTATGTCTAGTTGCCATGGCTTCACTCCCCTCTCACCATGTCTAGTTGCCATGGCTTCACTCCCCTCTCACCATGTCTAGTTGCTGGTTGAGCTACTGGCTATGACATGAAGATAATCGCAACACTTACTATGAGATGTTCAAAAGTTGTAGCCATTACATTTCTAAGGGCATATGCTAACTGATTAAATTTCGTGTTGTACTGGTGTCCATATCACCAGGGATACGTACGTAAGGATATGTCCTGTGTCACTGGCACATAAAATATCATTGGGGCACTATCATGGTTGTTTAACTCTGGTCAACGGGTGCACTAAAGCTGCCATGATTTTGCATGCTTTTGTCTTGAATAATACACACTGCATTCAGAATCTAATTCAACTACAATACAAAGCAACTGATCAAATCAACAGGTTGCGTGATGTCGGGTCTTACATACTTGGTTGGTTAGTTATTAGTTATTTAACTAAAAATTTCCTGCTGCTTAGGCAAAACTATTGCAGATCTTTTCTCGCAAACTTTGCCCCATCTCATCTCTCACAGCCATCCATTTGTCTAGTTACAAATCACCCTAATTATTGTCAATTCTTCAAAATATTGCAACATTACCCTCCAAACCAGTGATTGTTAAGGGGTGTTTAACCCCCATATCCCTTTTGTTGTCACGGTGATAAACCATCTCTGAGTTAAGTAGGCTATTGAGTTAGCACACCAACTGGAGATGGTTGAAATTAGTTTTTTGGGCTTGCTCAACACCAAAGGGCCAAAGATGACATTGTTCAAGCTGTCGTGCACATGTATCTTGTCTGTAGGTTCATTGTCTACAAGCTACCTGAGTTGAAGGAGAGTCCGAACCCTTTGATCCAGAGTGGGTTTGGCCACTTCTACATGGATGTCAATCGTCCTGTTTGGGATTTATCTCCTGTCTCCATGAACACCACAGGCCATGCAGTGTACTACACGCTGCAGCAGATATATGACAATGCCAATTCCCAGGTTTGTACGCTGCACAAGGTATACAGTCACTGTTGATTATATGATCTGTGTGAGCTCACTATAGATTCGTTCTCATGGTCTTTTTTGAATTGTTCCAAGTTTTTCATTAAAACCACAAGAATTCTCTATAGTAGTATCACAACTTTTGAAATGTAATAATCGAATTTGTTTAAGTAGGACAAAAGTTATTCTCTCACACCCTTTAACTTTGGATTATGACCATTCAATAATGCTTTGTTCAAATTTAATTGAAAATAATTATGTGAAAACTGTGACATAAGAAAACTGATTTTTTTGTGAATATGTCTGTTTGTGATCTAAGTGTTTCATAACTTCCTGGAATTTCCGGTGAAGGTAAAACACCGTTCACCAGGAAACATTCGTCTTAAAAAGTCTTTGATGTTGTGAGAGCACAAAAGTCTCTTACGTTGACCTACTTAAATTCATTGGTGGTCAAGACTGAATGAAGATGAAATGGAATTTCTAGCATTCACAGCCATTTAATGGCATTGTGCTCTTTAACATGAATCGGAACATCCTACTGTGCAAAGATGACATTTTGTCACCTGGGTGATGTTAAAAATACTTTGAAATTCCAATGCTTCACTATCACCCTTTAGTTACATGTCTTGTAAGTGCCTTGCAGTTGTTTGCATACCATACTCCTTTCACCATGTAAGGAAGCCCCAAATTTCAACGTATTGCCACTGTGTGCTTCTAATGCTAACCTTTTGTATTGTCTAGGATGTTATGCATGTTTTCCACAATGATGAGAAACCTGATGGCGAGTGGACTGAGGAGTTTGGCCATACAAAAGGTAGGTGAAGCCATCAGTTTGGCTTCATAAGGCAAAATTGTGTTTACGCAAATTAACCATTATGAGAACTGTAAGCTGATATGCTGTTATCACTGATTTGAAAGTTTATTTTCTTCTCGTGCAATACGCCAATTAATAAAGTTTTACCTGATAGTTACAGATGTGGTACTGATTGTCAGAATTTTGATGCACTTAGAACCATTAATCGTCTTGAGGAAATAGGTGTACTGGTCAGTTTAAACCGTCTTCATGACAAAACTGTGTTGGGACAGCCTATAGTATTTGAAACATCAACATTGCAGCAGAAATTGAAAATGAGTCCCATTGAAGCACACGCAGCGTGTATTGAACCACATTCAGCTCCTGGACAAGGTTCCTTATAAAGAAGGCTATGCACATGGTTGAATAATGCTGGGTGCTATCTGAATACTTAGAAACATTGGTTCATTTGAGCTCCAACGATTTGATTTCTTGTCTCTTTCCTCGCCATGCATTTTGATGCGTAAGTGTGATGCCTGTTCTCCTCTGTTACCTGACTTAGTAATAACAAGGCCAAATGTGGACTGATACAATGTCTTTGTTTTTGTACGCGCTGATTTTAACGAAAGTTCCTACTCATATTTTGGCCAAAGCAAATGTGGTTAATTCCAGACTTTAAGACATGGTTAATTTTCCAGTCTTTTTGGCGGTTCTTGAATTTGTTGGGTCAGTATTTCTAAAATTTATTTTCACTGTGATACCTAACTGGACAATTTTTGTCATATGTGTTTTGTGGTTTTCTTGAGATTTCAGAAAATGGTACTTTTAAGACTTTTTCTGGTATATTAAGAGAAAACAATTTTTGGTCGGAAACATGGAGGAGGGCTTATTCTTTGGGCTAAAAATTCTTCGTGAAACAGGTTGTAAAGGGTGTTTGACTAGTTACAAAATATAGTCCAAAATTAACTGAATGACCCAGTGTCTGACTAAAAACCAGTGCTGAAGCCTCATTTTTGTTGACACTCACTAATAGTGTTGAGAATTTACAAATCCTAAGAAATTACATTGTTGCTCGTTTGGTAGACCTACATGCCTATGTTCATAAAAGTTTCTGAATGCTGACCTTAAATGCTGTTTACATTTTTTTTTACAGTGCGAGTCTGCCTTGGGATCCAGCAGCTTGTTCTGTTAGACAATGTTATTTTTAACCATTTTACTGTGCTGTACCTAACTCTAACGTGCTTGTCTATGAAGTCTCCATTTTTTGGAACAGGTGACGTCTGCTTCGACAAGAAGTCTGGATTTTGGTTAGTGCACAGTCTGCCACGGTTCCCACCAGTTGGGCAATACGGCTATCCCCCATCGGGTAGAGAGTACGGACAGACGTTTCTGTGCATGAGTTTATCGTACGATCAACTTGATGAGATAGGCAAGTGATGTTCAGTTGGTCTCATCTCTTCCGTCTGAAACCCTATTGTTGAGAAGTGGAACTATTTTCAACTCATGCAGTGACTGTTTCAACTGTTTCTTTTTAGTATTCACTGTTCTTGATGACCTTATGAACTTTACCTCTTGTTTTTCATTATTTACCAAATTAAAAATGAATATTTGTCAATTGATAACCGGAATGTTTCAAGTAATGTTAAAAAACGTTTGGTATGACCAGTATACAACTCTCTTGACTTGTCATTGCATGCATGCATATCTGGAGCAGTTACAACTGTTCATTGCTTCAATGGATAATTTTCTTGTTGCTGCCATTACAGGAAGACAAATGCTGTACACTTATCCATGGATTTACGGCTATAACTTCCCGTCTGCATTCAAGTCGGACAATCCAAACATGGCTGCCGTCGTGGAGCAGAAGCACGTGACATCACCTCCTTGGAATAATTCTGCTAAGTTGAGCACGCTCAAAGGCCAGACGTTCATCAGCTTGGCTAAGTTCACCAAATTCGAAGCAGGTTTGTGTTGTATGTTCCATGGCATTAGCAAGAAAATTAGGTGGTTCTGGCTTAGGGTGAATGTATATCAGGGAAATCGTCAGGGTTCTATAAGGCCTGACCAGTCCTAACAGTGCACAAATAAAGAGGTACCACATAGAGGTAACGAAAAGCAATTGACTGTTCCAGTGATCAATAAATTTTGGCATGAACTTCTTTCTTGTTGTTTTATTTACCGATTTATATTCTTCATTTCATGAAACAATAGTATCCTTGGGAGGATCTGGATCGCCTTATTTAGTTTCAGATATATTTTCTACCTTCTTTACATAGAACACAAAAGTAATCAGACTAAATATTGTTCCCTGTGCAGTCATGAGTGCTAAATTTGTTAACAGCATAAGTGACAGGTAATGACTGTTACGGCTGCTAAGTCTCATTTACAGAATGGCTTAGCCACTTTCATAACTTTCCAGATGATATTCCTTCATTCTCTTGGCATGAAATTCCAGATCATGTTGTATTAATACTTTTGACGTTTACTGTACAAAGCAGGAACATTTACTTGGTGAAAAACGTACCCTGTAAATTGGAATTAGTATAATTTGGCAGTAACCTTCCTTGTATGCGTATTTCATTGAAGACACGACTTTGTTCTGTTTTTACAAGTCAGTTTAATTTCAGTTCTTTCAAACTCTCTAAGAGCCCTCTATATTATAATAGAAGGCCTGCTCTTTGATTGCTTTTGGAGCCGACAATATTATTGTGAGGCTTTCCCGCCTGAAGGCGACTGGAAAGTGGGGCCTCTATATTAATATAGAGACCTTGCTTTTCTGTCAATTGTGTGCAGGTCCACTGTATAAATGTAGGGTGCACAGCCGAAGGTGACCAAAAAGTGGGTCCCTTTCAGGTGGTGCCCCAGTGTTATTATAGGGGGCCACACTTTTGAGGCCAGAAAATAAATTTTTACTGATGTCATTTTAATAAGAAAAAGGCATTTAAAATAATAAGCTGTTCAAATAACTGTGTTGACTGTTTTCAAGTTATATACCATAGCTATGTCAGATAATCATTTAAAAAACTGTGGGCATTCAGAACAACATTGGATGCCTTTAATAATGAAAATCATCAACTTTGCACGATTCAGTCCATCAACTTTAGAGAATTAACTAACAGGCTATTGCCAATGACTGGAGTTGATCATTATCTGCTCATGTTGTGTGGACAGTTAAAAACATAATAGTTACATCTGTGCTGTTAGTGGAAAGTTACTGTAGGAGATGCGTTGATCAGAATTTTGGGCTTTTATGCTTCCAGGAATTTTCACCGTCACTGGTTCTGCAAACGTTTTTGGGTTGTATCTCATAACTTCATCTTGTAGACCTCTACAGTGAGTTTGTGGCTCCCTTTCTGCAGACAGACCTTCAGACAGAAACATGGCAGAATGGTGAGGGTGACATCAAGTCTTACTGTGAGCCTGGCAGGTTCAAGGTAAGCAAACCTACGTAAGGAACATAGTCGTGGTGAAGCAGATATCATTCTCGTGGGATACTTGGCTTTAGTTCAGTTGGAGATTTCTGTAACAGTCAATAATTCAGCTCTCATGCAGAACCGGTTATCTCATCTGTCTCTCCAGCAAAAGGCGCCATGTTCCAATACTTGGCAATTTTGAAATTCTTCTGCTTCTTTTGGGATCTTTGGTCTGTTTCATGGAAATGACTGAGGCGTAAGGCAGACGTTTGGGCTGATGCTCCCACTTTACAATGGGAGTGTTTCATGAAGCAATCAAGGAGGATCACTTGGAATCGGTGGCTCGTGTCGCCAACTAGCTGTACCAGGTGTTACTGTGTACTTAGTTTTCACAACGTGTTTCATAGGGGGATGGTTTGTGATAAGACGTGATGTGTTTTAATTTATAAAGTTATAAAGGCACCTCCTCATCCTCTAGAGGTCACTGGTATCTAGTCCAGTGTGACCAGTCGACACATTGCCATTGAAAGATTTCCACTGCTGACCAAAAGTTTAGCCAAGTAGTCAAGAGCGCATCACAGTCTGGAAGTAATTTATAGGAATTCTTTCAGTAACTAGCAGTTAGGTGGATATTATCAGAAACTTTAAATTTTTTGATCAAATGAGATATAATTATTTCTTCAATAATAGTTGTGTGGAGTTTACCAAGGCCAAACGTCTGACTTCACTATTCACGAAACAGACATCTGAATTGGCAGTATCGCAACATTCTAACTTTCTTAGCCTGTTCCTGTTTTGGGGATATGAGGACACGTGTAACATAAAGCAACACCTGTGCTACCTACCCCATCGCCTAAAGGAGCTTAAGCCAAGCTTTAGCTAACCCGTCCTAATTGATTGACAGATTAATGCTCCCGGCTTATCCAAAATGCGGAAGAACACCTATTCGCTAATTGACCTATTGCAAGCTCCGCCCCCTTGCGTAATGTTGACTAACAAACAATAAGTTTTACCCAGTACCGTGTTGTTTGTCGGGTAAAATGGCGGCTTGGAAACGAAGGTGTGTCAATCATGCTGCGTTCTAAATGGTCAGTTAACTTGACTCTCAAAATGCTGGCGATAGGTTAGTTATTTAGCTTGTAATGCACTGAGTTAATAATTCAAAGATGGCTAGGATTTACTTTTCAATTTTAAAAAGTCATTGTGGTCGTTTGCCTTGCTTGTTGTTCATTTTTGTCTTTGAAACTCGTATGTTAAACGGTGAGGTTGGTTTACTACTGCAGTTGTCTCCATTGCATCTTAAGCCAATCCGATGAGTATCGACTCGCTCACTTCAATCCCTGAAGGTTCCATCAAGTCTTTGATGTGCCAAGAAATTTGCTGGATATTCTGGGGGAAACAGTGTACGCTTTCTCATCCA
The DNA here is from genome assembly GCA_002633005.1 of Phoronis australis. Lineage (NCBI taxonomy): Eukaryota > Metazoa > Phoronida > Phoronidae > Phoronis > Phoronis australis. Next base: position 163,113 of record NMRA01000596.1, on the reverse strand, counting down.
CTTGCATGCTGTAACGGTCAGATTTGACTTATGGCCAACAATTTCACATATTACGTTGCTGCTTTTTCTTCGATGATGAGCTCTGGTCTTTGAAAAAATGTCCTTAATAATTGAGCTGTTTCATTTGCCAACTACATTTTATTAGAAGAGAATAGTTGCTTCTGTACTGAGCTGCCCCAGTCCCTTCTTGACATTGCTTGTGAACTTATGAGTTATGAGTATATGGACAAGTTGTGAAATATAATGAACGATCTCTCGGTAGTGTCACTTGTGATAAATCACATGTGAGGTATATCCTATCTAATGTGTACTTCCGCAGACAGGCATGTTTCCAATATTTTTCAGGTAGAGAACATCATTGCCCTGTCCTTTCCAAAGCAAGTATCTTTTCCTAATACAAAAGATCATTCCAAATGGGCAGTGTCGAGTGATCAGAAAGATTGGACATGTATTGGAGATATCAACAGACAGGTTTGTGGCCTAGAAAAATATTTCAATGTAGTAAAGTTTGAAATAATTTTTTAAATATTTGAATGAAAACATCCCTTTTTCTTCGTAATGCTACTTTGATTGTGAAGTGCTTCAGGTACACTGGACACACTAATACCACTGATCTAAATAACCTTGGACCTGTCTCCAGTTATGGGCAGTAAAACATGGTAATTATGTCTAATCAGTTACTGGAACTACATTGTACCATATAGACAATCATATCAGCTGATCTGAATTATGTCTACCATATATGTCCTACAAAACTTAGCTGATTTTTGTAGAGGAAAAAATCTGTATAAAAATATTTATGAGGAATTCATGTCAGCTGTGTTTCCGTCCACAAGAAAGTGAAAAATGAAATCGGACATCTTAATTCTTCAGGCAACTCTTTTCCTAATGCTGTCAGATTAAAGTACATTAAAGAGTAATTGAGCTGCAGGACTTGCGATTTGGGTGCATGCCATGGTCTGTCCTGCAATATGTTATGCTATCAACATTTTGGATTTAGAAACTCTGATACAGTTTTTGGTGGTCCAGCAGCATAACAAAGTTTTAGAAGGTTAATACAAACTGATTTTGTCATTGCCTGGGTCTGAATGCTGCATTGGGTTTGCCAGGCTTGAAACTGTATGCTCAAATTGTTAGTATGGCCAAGGCTGTGGATTTGAAAATGCTTGCCACAAAATTTACATCTTAGTCTTGTTTCAAAAGAGGCCCTTTTCGTAACTTACAATCATTACCTATGTTTTTGATGTTCCTGTATTTGAAACCTGAATTACCTATACTTGCAAAGGGAAACTACTGCTCTCATTGCGTTTTACAAAGAGGAACACAGTCAGTCATTAAGGCTGAAGTAAATTTGTAATGCTGTGATAATTCTTCACTTAGTACACATCAGTTAGGTGGACATGTGAAGTTTTTCTAACAAAAACAAATTGTGTTATCTAAAACTTTGACCTGAATTGCGAGGTTTGTGTTTCGACTCGACATGCTTTGTGCAGTTTTGGAAGAGACCATATTGCTTGCATCAGCCAGTAGAATCCAGGGATACTCTATTCCTCCCTGCTCATTAGGTTGGTATGCCTCATAAGGACATCTATTGGTAACACTGTTCACTACTCAATGTGGTGAGGAAAAATGACCGTGATCAATAATGAGTAAGACACTGTTTAAGGGAATTGAATGTGCACTAAACCAAGCTGTGCACCTTTTGTCAGACTGTTTGTGTTGCGTGCTGTTATTGTATGACAATTAAAAACGCGGAATATGCCTCTCCATGATAATTATGGAAATTTCATTTTAGTAAAAAATTAATGTACATGTATCTTCAAGCATGATCATTGCTTCCACCTTTAAACAGGCTTTTCTTAAGTCTGTACTGAAAAGGAAACCAGGCAAAGTCAAAATATGCTGCTTAGATGGTATTAAGGCATCGAGGCAAGGTTTATATGTATTTAGGCAAACCTGAATATATACATGTATATAAGAATGATGTGGTCGCCATAGCAAATGTTTGTTCAGTCTCTATTGAGTTAAAATGAAAATCAAGTGTTTTGACATGCTAGAATACAGTATCATACTAAAACAGAAAGCATTAGTCACAGATTCAATAGTTGGAGTAAAGTATAGTATGTAAACATGCTACTTATTTCCTGTCTATATTTTAAGTTAAGATTTCTCACAGCAAGTTTCTAGCGAGAGACAGCATTACATAAGGTATTCTCCCCATGTCACAATACTGAAGAGTCATATGTCATGCATTGGAGCCTTATTGAAATTGTTGTCAAACAATTTTACAGCTTTGCTGTGGACGGCGCACCATAGGGAGGTGAGGGGGGGCGCTATAGCCCCCCACTTTTTTAGTGCTGCACTGCCCATGGTCTATAGGCAGCGCACCACAGGGGGGCTGGGGAGGGGGGCTTTAGCCCCACTTTTTTCAGTGCTGCGCCACCCATGTCTGCTCCGTGGTACAGTGAATCACCATATATGTCTGAATCAAGGCCCATGTGCCTGTTACTGAATTTTGCTCTTGTGTTGTGCATAGAGGCTCATGTATCTCATTTGTTGATGCAGGGTGGCATTCCTTGTATTTTTTGCATTTCTTAAACTGGTTTTCTTTTTGTCTCTCTTGCCAAATTGTTGTATTTTTCATTTAAAATTTAATGTTCAAAAATGATTGAATGTCAAAGTCTACCATTTTGAAGAGGAACAGGCACATTTTACTAACACACTATTTTTAAATCATTCTATTCTTGTGGACCTTGGTTTTACTCAGGTGCGTTACACTTAAGCACATAATGCCTAGTAACAGATATAGGTGCAGTGTCACATATAGGGGCATGGACCTGAATACAATCACACACTAAAACATTAAAGGTGTGTTTGCATGCTCTCAGCTATGCTAATGTATAGTAGGAACTACAGGACAATACTATCTTAACATCATCCACCTGAATAAAGTGCAGTTGTATTCAATGACAACTTGATAAATGTGAAAACAAAAAAATGCTGCAAATAGGTGACCTCTGCACGTATGATATACATGTACGTCACATAGCCTGCATCATGCAGTGTTGTTCCACAGCACCAGGTCAGTGATCTGTGGTGATCATTTTCAACACAAAACTCATTGGTTAAAAACATTTGGCTATTTTCAACCTTCTTCATGTACACATCGTTTATATATGTTGTGTTTCTAAGTAATATGGCCTAGCAGTCACAGAGACAAGGACTTACATGTACCTTGCAAGTTCCATGTTACAAAATTAACATGTACATTGTAAGTTAACTTGCTGTCTAGAATTTGACGGATTTTCCAAAGTAGTTGGATGACATTTATTCAAACATTCATTAAAGTCTGTTGGTCTTCCAATTCATGGATTGACAGTTACTCTCCATGTTCTGTGGTTCTTATACAATGAGAAAAATATATTTATTATTTTACTAGTAGATGTGTAAAAAGAAGGCCATGTTAAATAGTAATCCCAGATGTCGCATGATGGCGCTACTGCAACAACATTAAAGGCTAATGCCACCCGATTTAATTAGTCTTATTTACCGTCTTAATCGGTCTGGGGCCACATCGGCTCGTACAAGGTCGACCTTACCTTGCCGAGAGGTGTCGCGTTAGCCTGTGAGGAAGGTGAGAAAGTCCGCAGCGACGTCAGTGGTTCGTATGCAGAGTGAATTCCGCCATGGTGTGGTGTGTCGTTCCTGCCTGTTCCGTCGAACTATGAAGCGGCGAGGAAAGCGGGTACATCGTTTTTTCGATTTCCTCGAGAGCCCGAAATGCTTCGGAAGTGGCTCGCGGCAGTGAAAAATGACAAGTACGGAGTTCATACCAAGTACGAGGCCGTGAAACATCTCCGTGTCTGTGTCCGTCATTTCGTGGACAGTGATTTCACTGACGAATTCCGGCTTGCCAAACAGCTCATGCCAGGGCAGAAAAAGCAACCGAGGCTGAAGTCAGATCCTGTGCCTAGTGTGTTTGCGTTCGGCAGGCAGGAAGCAAAGAAACGTGGTTTAGTTGTTTCCATTATGGTGCAGTTAGCGCACTGACACCATGAGACGGTTTTCGGAACTATCCATGTGCTCCATTGTTTGTGCACGTTCACGGCGCTTCTCTAATACTTCTTGATCAGTGTACTCTAGCTGGTTCGAACTGATATCCTGAGAAACCTAACGATCTACCTGGGAAGTCTGCGTCAGATGAGTACTCCTCCAAGTCGGGATTGCGAGTGGCCATGTTGACGTTTATTACTAAGCGTTCTGTTTCAAAATGAATTATTCTCACCCTAACCAACACTTATGTATAAAACTGAAAGAAAGTGTGTCCCATTAGATGCAATTTGTAATGCCTTTGGAGTGTTCGTGAGTGTAAATGATTTGAGAAGCCAGCAATGAATAAATCACTGCGTTACTGGCTTTAGGTGCAATAAAACTAATTTGACCGGACACCGAGGCCGTGTGAGCGCAAGCTAATTCAGTGTTTGCTGACAGAATCTGTTGTGAAACAATAACTCGATATTCCATCACGGCCAGGTGTTAGGGGAATCTTTATTTACTTATACATTATTCAAATAATGATTGTCAATGTACAACTTCTGCCCTGGCGGTTCTGTGGCCAAACGGGAACCTGAATTCACGGCCTCCGACGAGTAGGCCTTAGTAGATTTTCAGTTTCGTGGCTTCACCAAAATAATCACGTGCACATTACTTCTTTAGCTCACTAGTATAGTATTTTCTTGACTTCAAGCTTAGTTTCCAACTTTGGCTGGTTAATGTTCGTGATGTCTTCAGTCCGGTCGCGACGGGCCTGATTGGGTTTCGAGCCACTTGCCCGGATAACAAGTCAGTCCGGCCGCGACGGGCCTGATCGGGTTCCGAGACACTGGCCGGGATAACAAGCGTTTTTTTGTGTTTAGAACTAAAAAAACACAAGTCTAAACAACACAGATCTAGGTCCTACTGTCTGTATTTCACGGAAAAATACTTAGAATTTATCTCNTGCCGCTATCGAGGAGAACTACTCGATCTAAATTGATACAAATTAGGTTGTTTTTTGGGTGGCATGCTCCTTTAAGTTCTTGTCTTGTCCTTTTTAGTACGGCCAGTTCAAGAGAGGGGGTGGCACCATGTGCTTTGAGATCGCCAGTGTCTATAAAGCCTTCGCAAATCTCGTTACAGACGTGGAGAAGTGTCCTTGATGCAACTGTATTTCCAAAGACTGCTTCCCAATTTATAGTGCTAGTGAAACAGTTTGAATCTTGTAATGTACATGTATAAATTAAACTAACACAGATCAACAGATTTTTTCTAGAGCTTTTGCTAAGCCTATGAAAAAGTAAAATATGACAGGGAATTCTTGAAGTGCAGACTATGGGATTGCAAAGTGGGGTGCACTACAAATTATTATGCCTTGAATCTATAGTTTCATCTGAGACCCCTCCTCTTTATTGACCACCATTGTAGTGATAGGTAGTTTACATATTCAAGTTATAAGCTCAAACAAAGTCTTATGGCATTAGAAAGTATCATGTAGTATCCACTACCCAATGCCCAGTTGACACAGCCCAAACAAAATATTGGCTGTGAATAGATTGTCCCCACGTTTATTGCTGGCCTGTCTGCACCAGCTCAGTTAAAACTCAAAATCCATGGGCGTGGCTGCCTGTATTTGTCCGAACTTTACATTCCATTGCCAGTGTCTCATTTTAGTACTTTGCTCAAAATAAGAAGAAGTTTGGGTTAATGTCATCGTACTTATGTCCTGTAAAGGCACTGCGGTTGTCATACAGAACTTTTGCACACACAGTCTGCTTATTCCACTACCAATTCTGTTTCCAAAAAATGTCATTAAAACACCTGTTTATGGTAAATGATATTAGGAGGTAAACCTTGCGTTCTTCTGCAGTTATTCAAAGATGGTGCTACACCATTTTTGAAAGTTTTGCACAGTGTTTGGAACTCTCGAGCCATTCTCAAAAAGCCCTTAGCAATGTGATGAAATGCTTGGTTGTTGTCTACAAGACGAGTGATTAACATAGTGTTGCATTGGGGGACTTATCTTTATTCTTTTGCCCTAAGATAAAATGACGTCAGCAGGTGAAAATACTGCATAACTACAGTTGCTGTGACTAGCAGAAAGAATGCCTACTGCCTGAAAATTTGACGCGCAAATTAGCACAGTGAATGTTTGCTAAAGGGACACCCCTGACATGACTATCCATTAGTCCTGAATGGCCAATCTGAGGGCGTAGACAGCTGATTCATTTACCTGACCTCTACCCAAATATCACCAATAACGATTGCCATCAGCATTTCTTTAATGTGTGAATTTTTTCTAAACAGAGAAACAAAATTGTGAGTGCCTTATTTGAAACTGTATATTTGCAATTGTGTGGAAGTGTTTGTGACACTAAATGCTTTATTATTTATTTTTAAAGCTTTTAACTTTTTAAACTTTACATTCTTAGAGTGTCTTGTTTACGACAACGGATGACTGAATATAGTGTCCTGTACTCGTTGTCAACGTTACTGAAGTGTTTTTAATTTTGTACTTAATACAAAGTACCCAGTATTTCGATTGTGTTTTCTTTTCTTCTTAATATCTGTTCAGTGCTTTGTGTGGTGCTTGAGTATAATATCTCGGCTGTCATGAGAAATTTTTGTGACTGTTGAGAAACATCAAGCTTGAGCTCGGAGTTGAAGAAGAAATGGAGTCGCAAACTTTAAATTTGATGTAACCCTAGAAAAATGTTCTCATTTGGCTAATTCTGGTGATAGCTCATCGGATTCAGAGTGAAAGTCGGCAGAGCAAGGTCAGGCGTGCTCTGTTCCAACTTAAAGGCGAAGGCAACCTTTTTTCATGTCATTTTTAGCAAAAATAAGGTTCGTTGATTATCCCAGACATATTTTTCACTTATTTTCTGCTTTTCGTAATTTAATTAATTACTCGTCGTCTACTCCAGAAGTTACGTTTTGGGAGGCAAGAATTTCGCGCCAATTTCTTTTCATATAGTCTGACTGTGAGAGCAGTCGAGTCAGTCATTGTTCTACCTCGGTTGTGATAAGTTCGGTCGTCGTTTGCTTTTGCTTACGAGTCAGTCAATATGCCACGCTGTTGCTGCGTACTGGTGTGTTCTCATCGTCTCACGTACAGAGGAAGACCTGTCCCACTTGCCCCAGTGTCCCGCGACACACTCCCACTGGAGGGTGATCTGAGCACCCAAACTGCTTACATCCCGCCGTGTGACTCCCTCGCCACATACCAGGCACCTTCTAAATAGCTCCAATACAAGTCCGCAATAAACTTATCAAACTTAGGCTCACCGATCTGTTCACTGCATGACGAACTGTCCTATTCACTGGGTTTCGAACTGGACCTGTACATGTATTCACTCCCATTACTCAACATCGCTGCAGGGCTCCTTACAGGCTCTGGGCTAGAGACAACAGCACAGGGCGAATCACTGCTAGTTCCCGGAATTGTACGCAATGGGGGTACGTTCGGAGGCACGGGTGACAGTAGATGTAGAGCCTCCAGCCACTGTATATAGTGGCCACAGCTCGCGAGGCTTCTCGCTTCAAAAATGCACTTCTCGGGGTTGGCGACGGGGCACTGCCGGGAATCAACAGCGACGGTATGGTACCCGAGTCAGGCGTTGTTTCGCAGGGACCTTTATCAATTCAGCGTACATATCTCTGTCGTAATCTGACGGCAGAAAATGCTTGCCACACACTCGGTAACCATCCACTGCTTTGTACGTTGCGTGGACGAGTAGTGCTGCGTTCTTCACATGAACGAGCTAGCCAAGTACGGCGAAGTGTGTCATCCTTCGGAAAGCGACACAATGTACCCAAAGCGCGTGTGAGACGATAATGAGTACATCCCATCACGCAGCAACAGCGTGCCATGTTGAATGACTTGTAAACAAAAGCAAACGACGACCGAACTTATCGCAACCGAGGTAGAACGATGACTGACTCGACAGCTCTCACAGTCAGACCATAATGAAAAGAAATTGGCGCGAAACTCTTGCCTCCCAAAACGTCACTTCCGGAGTAGAGGACGAGAAATTAATCAAATTACGAAAAGCTATAATTCAGTGAAAAATGTGTCTCGGATAATCAACGAACCATATTTTTGCTAAAAGTGGCATGAAAAAAGGTTGCCTTCGCCTTTAAGTCGTGTACGAGTTTTAGCTCGAAATTTGTTTCGGAATTCCAGGCTACAAATTCCCATTTATCACCAAACTGTGAAAGATGTTGTATTTCAACAAAAAAGTTGTGGACTGAAATAGCAGTGCACCCTGCGGTTGTGAGATGTGGGGCAAAAATTCACTTTTCTTCTGATCCCAAGGCCACTACAGATTACGTCAGCGTGACGTGACGTCTGGTACAGTTGCCCAATGGAATTGATAAGTGTCATAGATACGTGTAAAAGAGTGGGTCGTCTGTTTTTTATATTTATTAAATAGAATATTCAAACTGCATATTTCCTATAATTTGGGACTATGAATTTTTGTGAATGTTAATTGAGATGAACAGAAAATGTTAAAACCATATCCAGGTGAATTTCGTGTCTACAGTGACCTTTGAATAATTTGAGAATCATGGTTTACACATCTTTTAATTAATAGCCAGCCCTTTTGCGGACAACAGCAGGCTAAACAGTTCGGTAATTCTGTCCAAACTGAATTTTGCATGGGTTACCGTAATGACACGGTAAATTAAATCGATGATTAAAAAACTTTGATGTCAGTTTCTTGCTCTAATGTTTTACAGATTTTAGTGTGTCAGCGCAAGTAAACTTTTTTCTGGATTTTGGGTACCTCAGATTTTATCGTTATTGCACAAAAAGTTACAAAGAAAATTTTTGCCTTTTATGTGTTATTTTGATTCCACCATGTTTTCTATAAAAGGAGAAAACCATGAACGGTCATCGACTTGGTTTTGAGCTATTTAGCTTCAACCAGAGTCATAGAACATATGAGCGAGCAATTTAACCTTTTCAAAATCGCGCCAATTTCCAGTCTTCCTGCTGTACTTCAGTACAGTGGCGATTATTTTGATATGTTGTAGGGATTGTGGAATAAATTTAGTTGATATGAATAACCTAGATCTAAGAGGATACCATGTCTCATTAAAACCTTTAGTATTTAAAACTGTAGCAGTTAGTGACTTCCTGGCGACTGAACCCTGTGTACAAGTATAATCAGGAAAAGAAACAATTAGTAAATAAACTGCTTTGTTAAAGAAAACATCACGTCTGATACACTTAAAACAATTAATTGCGAACATATATTAAACCCCAGAAATTCCAAATATTACACAATCATTATTTAATAGTGAAACAAACAAATAATAAAAAGTGTGCCTTGTTTCATTAGGGTGACCATGAAATAATATCATACTCATTTACATAAAAAGTGTCGTAAAACGAGACTTTGGCACCTAGTATAAAAACAGAAACTCCACCAAAATCAAAATGTTTCAAAATTTAATAATCTTTTATTTGAAATAAAAATTTTGTTTAACCTTTTCTAGTCTTTGGCTGACCGAAGTAGCAGCCTTTTTATTTGAAAGTGTTTAAAACGACTTTACTTAATATGTTAAGTAGCGATATCCCTCTATAATTATTAACGTCACCATGACTTCTTTTTTATGAAGTGGGACAATCAATGACTTGCACCGATTTTCAGTCATATAATGACAATATTTTATTAAAAAGTAATTGAAGTTGATTGATGATCACAGGATAACATAACTTTATCAATTCTCCAGGTATCACATGGACTCCAGGGGATTTATCATTTTTTTAATGAATCAATAGATTCATTTATTTCCTCCTCCGTAATAGGGTTTTTCAACTCGACCGGATGATATTGACTGCAATCGTCACAAATAAGTTCATGATTTGTGTTTTGTGGATTAACTTGATCCTGGAAATCCTCCTGCTCCTCGATATTCAGTAATTCCTCAAAATAATTTTTCCATTGAGAAGGACTGATATCATTAGGCATAAAGGGCCTTCTTTCTATTATAATTTTTCAACAGTTTCCAGCATTTATCCGGATCACCATCGTCGTAGACTGACGCTGCCTGTTGACTTAGAGTGTCCATAAGTGTTTTTCGTTTATTTTCTACAGTAAGTTTGAAATAACTTTTGGCATTCAAATATTCAGACGCACTACCAATGCCTTTTCTCAATGCATTACGCAGATTATTTTTAATGTCTTTTTTGGTTACACTCGTCATCCCACCACTCCGGATTAATGTTAGATCTGTAGGTATGCTACATTTTATTGCAGTGAGCTTTTTTAATCATGGATTTAACAATATGTCTGAAAAACGCCCCAAACTTTGTAATTACAGCATCCAGGTAATTGTTTTCTAAATACGAATTACGTATAACCAATAGTGCTATAGGAAATCAATGCGGTATTAGAAAAACCGCGTCTTGGTTTTCCATCGATAAGTTGATCGATTGTGTTAATAAATATAAACACGCGGATCAATGACTGGGGGCAAAGATAAAAGGTGACAAATACAAGTTACATGTATCCAATGAAATGAAGACATTAGAGATACTGATTCATCAGGGGCGGATCCAGGATTTTGAGTTAGGGGTATTAGCCAGGATTTTGTCCGAACTGCCAAATGGCATCTGGGAGAATTTAAGGGTGGGGGGCATGGCCCCCCTCTAAATCCGCTACTGATCATCATCCGTAAATGTCGTGTATGGGCATATTTAATGCGGCAAAGCTTTTACAAGCTGATTCACACAAGCTGAACGCCACAATCTAGGATTGTCTAATAAAAATTTCAGTGCAGGCATTGATGTTATTTCGGGACTGTGAGGTCGTTTGCCCTTGCCCGAAGTTGATTCGTCAGGTTCTTTACACACGGTCCCGCTCAGTGATTGACCAACCATCTCAACGGCTTGCACGGATAGTTACATTACCGGCTCCATATGTTATACGTCAAATCGAATACTACGACATCTGTTGGTCCCCAAACAATCTGTAGTATCTGTCCGCACGTTATGACTTGTGAGACACTGCGACGCAGCATGTTTATACATTGTATGTAGATCTATCAAATCTTGCCGCAAACAGGGCTTACATGTAGGCCCTAGTCCTTGGACGCTAATCGTACTTCACCCAAGTGCCAGTTTAGGGTTTGAAATCCTCTTGCACGTGTAGGCACACGGTTGAGGAAGCTTACTTCTGCAAATTCTTCTCAAATTATCAAAATTCCACATATAGCACGAGCTCTCCCTTTATCGACACAAATCACTAAACATTTGCATGAACCACTGCATTCAGTCATACGAACCGCAAAATCATTTACATGTCGGTAAACGTTAGACAATATAGATCACATCAACTCATCCTCACCAGCTAGAGATCAATCGCACGAACTCGTCAATAACCGATGAAGAGTGATTTGTGTGCGGATGGACGATGATCGAATTCGTGGAAATAGAGTGGACTCCTTATGATCAGTAAGCTCTTTCATTAAAATCTGGACCATCGATATTTAACATGCATTGGCCCATTTAAAATAAACAATAGAAAGCTACATTACAAAATCACTTTATTTCCTTCAACCAATAGTCATAACAGACATGCTATGCTGATGCTGCTATGCGGATCATTTAACATTCAAATGATTATGGCGAAAAGTTGTTTCGATTACCCATGATCAATAACGGGCTAATCGTACCTCTTGTAATAACACGAGGTACATTTTAGCTGTCTGATAAATATACTGAACTGAGAGAAAATTGTATTGAAGTGTACTACTGGAATTTTCGTTTTTTTCAAGTTCAATAGATTAATGTCAACAACGTGATGATGCTAAACTAGTTATGCTATGTGAATATGTATTTTTTGCTTTTCGTCTCTGTGATACATGTAGCTTGTTGCACTCTTAAATATGTTTCATGTTGTTCTTTCGTACAGTGGACCATATATTGTTTGCAGGACCTGTTTCACGATTATTTTGAATTTTTTTCATGATGCTCACAAAACGCAACTCGTGAAGTTAGGCAATTTTATAACACACCTTGCTCTCTACGGTTACACTGTGGTAGGAACGAAGCTCATCGGATGTTAGTGTTTAGCTTAGAATTCCACTAAATTGTTATTTTATCTTGATCCGCCGACCCTATAGTGCTCAATATAACTTCAGATTACGTTACAAACTACATGTACATCCCGAGTCACGTGAATTTGCGTGTTCTTATGCATTTCTATTTACGTATTTCAGATAGATATCATTGTTAATCGGAAACGAAGGCTAGTTTTTGCCACTTGCTATGATAATTTTGCCGCAATTGACCACGAAGTACGCGTTATTCACTTAGTTCATTAGTGTGATGTTTTCAAAGGGGCACGTGGGTCAAGTTAAACATCAGCGCGCGCTATCAATTGTTTTTTTAGAAAGAGGCATCTCTCAACGATTATCGATCTCACTGTATTGGCTACAGAACAGGTCATTCGGCTTCACCAACACTAAAGGAGCACCATGCATTTACAAGTATCAGTGTTTTCATTCTATTTTTTGGGCATTGCGTTGACGTTCGAAGCCTCAGCAACATTTTACAAGAGCACAGAAATTAGAGACGGAAAGAGGTTAATTAACGCAGCGTTTCTCGATAAAGTATTTGAGAGCAGAAAGAGCACACATTGCATACATCTGTGTATCATGGAGTATCGTGCCACGGGACGTTGTTCGTCGGTTAATTTTCACCGGAGTACTAACATTTGTGAACTCAACGACCTGCACGTGCGTGATAACGAGACGACCATCATTTTAAAGGATGACGCTACGTGGAAGTGGATCAATATGGAATTTGGTGAGGCTTCACTCTTTTAATTTGTCGTTTGAGCTTTTAACATATTTGTTCTTTGATGGTGTAATGGTTAGTTCAATGAAGCCTAGTGCTGTATAAAGATCACTAACTACACATTCCATGCCCACACTCTAATCTTTGTACTTGAAACTCAACTCGAAAATTGATTGGCTGCATCGCATGCTTCGACAAAACTTAGTAATTTGTTCTCGAATGATACGGCTTCGAGTCGCTGTCGGTGTCGAGTCTGAGTTAGGAAATAAAATCCAGACGGTGCGCCCGTTTGCATGAAGCAGTCTCCAATAAGGACTCAACTAAGTTCCCTAATTCGTCTGCATAGTAATGACTTTGTTCTAACAAATGTTATAATTTTCTATATTTTTTATTATGAACTCCTCTTTGACTAACGAGACTTTTTTCAATAATAATATACCTAACGGCTGAGAAATTATTTGAATGAAAATAAATAGGGACTCAGCCATTCAATTTGAGGCCTTGACTGAAAAGATCCAAATTTATTTCCAATAAGAATGAAAATTCAACACTATTAAGATCTTCCTCGCAGTGCTTATCAAAGCCAAAATTTTACTTGTATGTAGCATAAATGTAGCAAGAATAATCTGGTGAAATATAACGTAGCTATCTCCTTATTTCGTACTCTTTCATGCAACCGAACATGAAAAGATCATCATGCCAGCATTAAGTCTACGCCCACATATTTGAAATCGGGCGTTTTTCCAATAAGCTCTTAAAGCGGTCATCAACGTTAAACGCCTCTTCGGTCGTAGACAACGTGTACATGCAGGTGTACAACACTAAAATCGGCTTCATCTTGTTCCTTTCTTGGGCGAGGAATGATTTCTGGCGCAGGGAAGAACTAACAATTTGTTAGACTCAGTGCTTGACATCAGGCTTGCCGCATGAAAAGGTACTCTGTCGCATACCAAATTACGGAAGTTAATCTAATCCAATTGGGAAATGTCATTTGTTTGTGAGCCCAGAAATCGCCTCAAATCTACGTAGCGGTCAAGTTAAGGCTTCTGAAAGTAAGAGCTCTTTGTGAAAAGCTATTTTTTGACGGAAAGTGGGTTTATAGTCAATTAAATTGTTTACATACCGTGCGCGTCAGTTTCACGTACAGGCAGGGGTTATTCTCGTGCCTTGTAACCCATGACGGCGTTTTCCCGTTCTGTGACTTTACCAGACGTAGAGATGTGAGCGTGTGATAACATAGCTTCTTTTTTAACTGCCAAGCACAGTCTTTTTTATGGTATGACAACATGCAGGCCAATTATCTACTAGGCTTATCACCGACCACTTGTGAACACAGTCAATCCCAGAGCGAATTGGTACGTTTGGAAAGAATAAATTGTCGTAACTTCGGTTGTAGTCGGGCGATTTTGGCGATTCAGAAACTAAACATGATCGCCACTCGACGAGAATTTCAGAAATGCTATTGGTTTATGTTCAAAAATATTATAACTTAACTTTTATTTTTAACAGCACAGCCCGGTCAGGCTGGATACGATCTTATTGGAGATTAGAGCAAGTGTTGAACAAAAGAGAGCTTGCCCTCCAACCATAAACGCCAGAATGGAGATAATCAGTCGTGTAAAATATTTGCTACAGGGGTCATCTTAGCAACTTGTTGTTGGGCTATAGAATCGAACAAGTTTGGAGCAACGGGAAAACGCCGTAATGTACAGGCGTTTATCTTAAATTTGACCTTTTGTGTTTTTATCTATTGTTTGTTCCTAGCAGGTCTGCTTAGCAATTACTAGACCTTGAAAACATGTCAAGATGTACCGTGACGCATAAATCTCGAGAATAACTGTGTACTTTTTACGTGTTGCTTTACTTGCACCTTGGTTTGATTCCATGTTATGCATGTTGTTATCAGCTTTACCTATGGGTCTAAATGCGTGTATGCCAGTTCTGAGGCATTCTCCGGAAATAAACCCACGGTAGCTTCCATTACGCTGACCTCGGCTATGTAAATTTCTTTTCCACAGGTCCCCCGGCGCCACCGACGTTAAATGTTACTGAAATCAAAACGAACAGCGTCGCAATAACCTGGAACGCCCAATGGAATGGTGGATTCACACAGACATTTAAAATTGAGTATAAAGTGTCGTCTGCATCAGACTTCAGGTACCGATAACATGTACTATTTCACCAACACTTCACCCCAAGCCGTAAGATTTTCGGATAGTTCTCTTCAGGAGAAATCAATTCTTAATTTTTAAAAAAGTGAAAGGTAGAGAGAACTTCGGAGGTCTACCATGTGGTAGGATGACTCGTCATAATGAATGAAGCGTTCGTGGAAAGACAGTGATGTGCATGGCAGGTTTCAGAATTTTGCATTTGAAAAAGTCCAGTTTAACCTAAGTGCAGTCGTTTCCGAGAAGAATAACGGCGACTGGAAGTGAACGGACGTGTCCTCGCGAAAACTGCTCATTTAGCTTTGCGGAACTTAGGAGCATTCGTGATTCGAGACCTTTTCTTCTCAGGCACTGCAATTTAAAGGAGTCAAGAAACGACTGCGTTCTGTAGTCCCAAGAAACATGGAAAGCGCGGCAAAAATCATGCGAGACTTTGCCATACATACGTTAATCACGTTTACTAAATAGCTTTACTTGATTTCTTGTATCTGCTGTACGGAATCAAATCACATAATTGATTGCCTAATTGTAGGTAATTTGATACCGTAACCCTTGAAGCAATGCACGCCCTACATTTTTAATGAGCTAAACAAAAGGTACATGTAGTTCCATTGATGAAACTTGAGAATAGAATAAAAAATTAGTTGAGCGGCTTTCCAAATTATGACAATCGCAACAGATTAAATAATAAACTGACGAATACTTTGCCTACTACAATCATTAGTTCAGCATGAACGACCCCTTCAAAACAAAGGTCGGTCAGTGCCCTTCAAGAATCATTTCAAAAGTTGATTGATCAAGTTCCTACAGATAAAGGACTTCATTAACTTACTGTACCATAATTTGGTGATTTCTCCGAACTGGTTGTGTCTCCTGCTGTATATTAATGGTGAAAAGCATTGGACGTATTTGATTGACTTCATCTGTACATGTACCGTCGATTTGTGGGCAGGCACTGTATTATTTTTATTTTGTTTTAGATGAAATAAACAGCTTAAAAATGTTGACTTTGAGATTCCGCCGGTCAACGTGCTAAGACATTTGAATGGTTCCCGGTAACGCCTCAAGAGGGCTTTTAAAGGAGAATGCCACCCGATTTAAATAATCTTTTTTTACCATTTTAATTGATCCGTATCCACATCACCTCTTGTACGGTCGATCTTTCCTCGCCGAGAGGTGTCGCGTTAACTTGTGAGGAACGGGTGAGAAACGATTCAGCGACGTCAGTGGTTGTTCTGCAGAGTGAGATTTGCTATGGTGTGGTGTATCGTTCCCTCTTGTGCGAACTATGAAGCAGCGAGGAAAGCGGGTATATCGTTTTTTTTAAGATTTTTTGAGAGCCCGTAATGCTTCGGGAGTGGCTCGCAGGATGAACGTCGAGAATAGCAAGTATGAGGCCGTGACACATCTCCGTGTCAGTGGCTGGCATTTCGTCGACAGTCAGTGATTTCACTGACGAATGGCAGCTTATCAAACAGCTCATGCCAGGGCACAAAAAGAGACTGAGGCTGAATTTAGATGCTGTGCCTAGGGTGTTCGGCAGGCAGGAGACAAAGAAACGCAGATCAGATATTGATCAGTTTTTGACTGGAGAATTGTAGCTGGTCATTAAAACATAAACAATTACAATTGATTTAAGGCGTGAGAACATAACGTTTTATATAACCTGTTTGATGACCTACTTATTCGTCAGGCTTCTGTTCGGACCTTTGGGTGTAGGTTGTCTTCGCCAGTTCTTTTTCCCAGCCCTAAAAATGTCGTAAGCACACCTCTGTTTAGATGCGGTTCAAAATCAGGATGATCCGCGAGACACAACTGCGCTTCTCCAAGAAGGCGTTTCGTGGCAGCAAACGCAAGCGTCAATCGTTTCCATTATCGAGCACTGACTCCACGACAAGTCATTCAAACGGTTTTTGGAACTACCCATATGTTCCGTTGTCTGAGCACGTTCACGGCGCCTCTAGTATTTCTTGATCAGTGTATTCCTTTTCGAACTGATAGCCTGTGAAACTTAACCTTCGGCCTGTGAAGTCTTCGTCGGATGAGCACTCGTCTAAGTCGGGAATGCGAGTTGCCATGTTGGCGTTTATTATTGTGCGTTCTGTTTCAAAATGAATTACTCTCACCCTAACCAATGCTTATATACAAAGTCTATCTCACTAGATACAATTTGTAGTGCCTTTGGAGTGTTCGTGAGTGCAAATGTTTTGAGAAGCCAGCAATTAATAAACCACTGCGTTACCGGCTTTAAGTGCAAAAACGCTAATTTTCCGGGCAACGAGGACGTGTGAGCGCATGCTAATTCAATGTTTGCAGACAGAAAGCTGTTCTGAAACAAAAACTCGTTTTTGTATGGTCAGATGTTAAGAGAATCTTCATTTAGATATACATATACATTATTCGAATAATTGTTACATGTACTCTACAACTCTGTGGAAGGGGAACCTGACTTCGTGGCCCCCGACGAGCCTAGTAAGTAGATTTGCAGTTTCGCGACTAATTTACCAAAATAATAACGTGCACTTTATTTCTTTGTCTCATTAGTATAGTCTTTCCGTGACTCGAAGTTTAGTTTCCAACTTTGGCTTGTTTATGTTCGTGATGTCTCCAGTCTGGCCGACGAGCCTGATCGGGTTCCGAGCCACGGGCACGTATAACAAGCGTTTTGTTTGTTTTGACCTGAAACAAGTCTAAAATTACAACAAACAGCTACAAACTCTCGCGACCGAACTTGGTATAGTGGCCTACCAAACTTTGTTGGCTACGGTACGCGCAAATACCTATAAATCCGTAACAGCGAAATAAAACAACACGTTTGTTTAAGAACTCGGTATATTTGTAAAGGTTTTACATCGAATTTTGATGATTTATTGGTGTAAAACGATGAATTCAAAAGATAAGCTGACACCAGTAAGCGTGTTGTGAACTGCTAAGCAGACTTCGTTCGAACATACCTCTGACGTCATTGGTTAATTTCAACACCTCCGTCGGCCGTCAGGTGTCAGGTAAAAGAACTGTACTTGCTGTTATCGAGTGGACCTACTCGATCTAAACTGATACAAATAGGTTGTTTTTTGGGTGAAATTCTCCTTTAAATCTATAGGATCCCCTAAAATACTTCAAAACAGGTAAATGGGGGTTTTAAAAAAACCCATTTACCTGTTTTGACAAGTGACTCCATTGTCAGCCTCATTAAACTTTCCTTTATAGCACTTCGCATCAAAATCGGGAATAAAATATCCCAAAACGAGAAAATAGAAGAAAAGCTACTTCAATTAAAAGTTTCCTAGACCCACGGACATGAGTGTGACGTAAAAACGTTCCCTCGCGAGTGTTTCATGTCCACCAACACGTGAGGTCCTAGCTTGTACAAACTTGTGCCATGATATCTGCGCTTCCCCGAGGTTCATTGAGAAAGTGAAGAGTCGCGGGTGTGGACAAATACTTAGCTCTAACAACCACTACAAGTGCAACGCCTCCTACGGGAAAACGAGCAACAATATGAACGACCTTTCACACGAAACACAATGTAGTATGACTGGTGTTGTGATTCATTGGTTGTCCTGAATTTACGAAATATGTTATTACCAGTACATGTAAATGCTGGTACTTTGAGATCAGCTACTGAATATATCGTGGTTGTTCTAATTTCATAGCTGGTCCATTCGTGGGGTTGCTTTTTGTGTTTTTGATATGAAATCCATGATTTTAAGCACTATAAGTGGCCAAGTCATTCAAGCGCAACCAGTTGCTAAATTACTCCCGGTTTTGTAAGAAAGTGTGTCACGAGATCGAAGTGCCACTGTCTTTCCCCCAATTCCCCGGTCGTCGATTAACTCGCAGAAATTGTTAGTAACGCTCCCCAATTTAACAAATTTTGCAATTGTGTGTTTCTTTTGTCTTCATTACACAAAACGTCTGAGGGTTAACACCGGCAGCAGAACATGATTTTCGTCCAAGCACGCCTTGGTCCATCACAGCAACCAACTTTTGGTTTAGGACACACACCGTTATGAAATTAGTCTCAAGTCGTTCCTTATTTATCGAAATAGGTGTAATTTTACGTCTTCAAAAAAGTGGACAACTCATTTTTGCTCGAGACAAGCTTTTACCATTTGACTGGTGTTTCATTTTCTTCGCCTGTCACTAATCTCGTGCTACATTTATAACAAATTGTCAGTTCCTTGACTAAAAATCACTCCTCGTCTGAGTAAGGAACGTGTTGAAGTCAATTTTATAGCGGTTAGTAGTTTAAATCAAGTCTTTTTTTTTGACTTAACCTGGGTTAATTGTCCCTTTAAATTATCTAGCCACAATAGGGTATTAATAGACTTTGTTGTTTTAGACAAGACGTCGGTTTCCCGGTTAGTAAATCGATAAAACAGTGTCATGAAATGGAACTAAATACTATGTGGTGAATCATTCATGCGAATCTGAAGAATCTTTTGGTCATCTTTTACAGCTCCTTCGCAAACGGTGTCTATGACCATGGAAGCGGAGTGTCTGTTGATAACACCATTGATCAACTACTTCCATTTACCGAATACGTGATAAGGATTACTGCGACGAACGCTAGACCGTTTGGTGTAAACACAGTCTATACTGAAGCAACGTTTACCACTCACTGTAAGACTTTGACACTATTGGGATGTAATTTTATTAACTTTTTGCTTGACTTTTTACGGATTGCGAGCAGGGATTGGTGCGAATTGAACCCTCTAAGTGCAGAATCCAAAAAGTTCCACACGGGAGATCGTCTACTCTGAAAGGTGGTAGTTGATTTTGGATAAATGCTACAAGATTACTCGTATTTGTGATTAACGCGTCCCTGGTATAATGCCTGTTAGCACGTTTTGGTGACTTACATTTTCCTTTATTCACATGTCACTGATTCATTCACTATATATCACGGGCGGATCCAGTATTTTGAGTTAGCGGGGGCCATAGCAGAGTATTAGCCATTATTTTGCCCGTCAGATATCCACAACCCCGAACTTCAAAATGGAATCTGGGAGAATTTTAAGGGGGGGGGGGGCAAGGCCCCCTTAGCCCCGCCACTGTATATATTTACAATTCAAATCAAGTTGAGGAAGAAGCATCAAAATTAATTTCTTATCACAATACTGCTGTTAAGGGAGGGCAATAATCTCACGGCTCATCACGGTGAATAATCAAGAGAATTATTTTGGAATCGCTGCAACGTCGCAGGGTTACTTAAGTCTTTTGGTAGTAAATTTCACAATGCGGCTCCTGAGTACCCGACGTTTCTAGCATAGTTAGCAGTTCGGGTACACGGGAAACAGATACCACCATGGCTCGAAATTCACGTGCATCTCCCGTGAATCTCAGATGCCTTACAAAACTTATTGTGAAGGTATTCTAGGATCGCACCGTGCAAGGAATTGTATCTATATTATTGGGTGACACTGCATTAATTTCTGAAAGGGGAGCCATCTCAGTCTACAAAACAATGTAGGGAAGGTGTTCTTCAACTGAACTTTTTAAGGTGCTTGCCGTCTTGCAAAACAAGAGTGCAACATCTGTTTCTCGGCACAAAGCAATTTTGACAAAAAAAATCAGATCTAACATCTAAATAACTTAAAAGAAATCACGTCTACTTTGACTTAGGAACGATTCGAGTCCGATTTTACAAAGGCAAGTGACCTAATTCAAACCTTGCAATCTGTTTTTAACCTAGGTATTGACTTAATGCTGCTTTATACTATAGAACTAATAGCAGGTGGAATTGCGACATTATGAAATACTTCCTCCGCTAGATGGCAATAGGTTAGTTGGTGGATAGCGCTCTGCATTGTTGTGTGGATTTAATGCAGTGTGATATTTTCCCTCATTGACATGTGCTGTGATGATGCATGTGGTAATTTTACATGTTTTGCCTCAGGAGGCTGCAGTTTAGTTGATTATGTACTTCTATCTACTGATTTGTTTGAAATTGTAAACGATTTTAAAGTAGATGCTTGGGACGAGTCAGATCACTTGCCTATCATATGTAGCTTTAAGTGTGAAGAACCAATGATTACGTCGTGTGATGAGACACATGTGTTGCGCCCGCATCATAGCATTAGTGGGATAGTGCTAAACAGTTGAATACTCGCAGGCGTTTTCAGTCGAATTACACGACTGCGCAATGACAATGGAAGAGTATTTAACGCAAAATGATNGGGAAACGGATACCACCATGGCTCGAAATTCACGTGCATCTCCCGTGAATCTCAGATGCCTTACAAAACTTATTGTGAAGGTATTCTAGGATCGCACCGTGCAAGAAATTATATTATTGTGTGACACTGCATTAATTTCTGAAAGGGGAGCCATCTCAGTCTACAAAACAATGTAGGGAAGGTGTTCTTCAACTGAACTTTTTAAGGTGCTTGCCGTCTTGCAAAACAAGAGTGCAACATCTGTTTCTCGGCACAAAGCAATTTTGACTTTTAGTCAAAAATCAGATCTAACATCTAAATAACTTAAAATCACGTCTACTTTGACTTAGGAACGATTCGAGACCGATTTTTCAAAGGCAAGTGACCTAATTCAAAACTTGCAATCTGTTTTTAACCTAGGTATTGACTTAATGCTGCTTTATACTATAGAACTAACAGCAGGTGGAATTGCGACATTATGAAATACTTCCTCCGCTAGATGGCAATACATGTAGGTTAGTTGGTGGATAGCGCTCTGCATTGTTGTGTGGATTTAATGCAGTGTGATATTTTCCCTCATTGACATGTGCTGTGATGATGCATGTGGTAATTTTACATGTTTTGCCTCAGGAGGCTGCAGTTTAGTTGATTATGTACTTCTATCTACTGATTTGTTTGAAATTGTAAACGATTTTAAAGTAGATGCTTGGGACGAGTCAGATCACTTGCCTATCATATGTAGCTTTAAGTGTGAAGAACCAATGATTACGTCGTGTGATGAGACACATGTGTTGCGCCCGCATCATAGCATTAGTGGGATAGTGCTAAACAGTTGAATACTCGCAGGCGTTTTCAGTCGAATTACACGACTGCGCAATGACAATGGAAGAGTATTTAACGCAAAATGATGTAGACAAGGCGGTTCAGTGTATCTCAGACCTATATTTTCAGACTGCATTGACATTGTCAAATCATAAAAACGAGTCGATCACGGGAAAAAATAAAGACAAGAAACCGAATCAACCCATGTGGTGGGATAAAGAATTAGAATCTGCCAAAAATACTAAACGTGAATCCTTTAGTCGATTTCGGTGTTATACATCCGCTTCAAACATGCATAATTATAAATTTAAGAGATAACTATTCCGTGAATTATATAGACAAAAAAAAATTATGAAGCTCAGTTACTGGAAAGTATTTCCAAGAATAGGAACAACCCAAAAGTGTTTTGGAAAATCGCCAAATTTAGAACGCAACCTCCGCGGTGCGCAGCCACGTCCTTTACACCACAAAAATGGCATGATTATTTTGAGAGTCTCTTGAACCAAGAAGTGCCTGTTAGCGATTCACTCATGAGTGGTGTGGTCCATAGGCAGACTAGTCATGATAACTGCTGTGAAAAGTGTACCCACAACAGACAACATGATTTAAATGCAGACATTTCATGTTGTGAAATTATCCAGAATATTGATCAGCTCCCATATGGCAAGGCCGCTGGTGTTGATGGAGTTACTTTTGAAATGTTAAAATGTACCAAAACATTCATTTTGCCTATTCTGCATACAGTAAGTTGTTCAATAAAATTTTCCAGTCAGGTTGCTATCCCCAGGCTTGGTGTTATGCGATGTTAATCCCGTTGTTTAAACAAGGTAACGTGAACGATGAGAATAATTATAGAGGTATTTCGCTTCTATCGGCTATTGGGAAGCTCTTTACCAGAATACTGAATAACCGATTGTATAACTGGGCCGAAGGTAATGGTCAGCTTTTTGAAACTCAGGCAGGATTCCGCAAGGGTTACGCGACTGTGCATCATATATTTTCTTTGTATGGCATATGTCAGAAACACATAAGCAAAAAGGGTGGCAGGTTCTGTTGGGCATTTATTGACTTTTCAAAAGCTTTTGATCGAGTACCACATATTTACTTTTTCATAGACTTATGCAAATTAATGTTCATGGTAATATGTTATCTATTCTGTGATCAATGTATAGCAAGTTGAGATCATGTGTTAAAACACGTGATGGTTTAACAGACTTATTTAATTGCACTATTGGTACTCGTCAAGGCTCTATGATAAGCGCTCTGCTATTTGTTTTGTGTCTCAATGAGTTCTTTAAAAAAAAATCAATTCACCTTGTGACATAACTTGCATCTACTTAGATGAACATGATACAAATATTAATTCACTATTATATGCACATGACATGGTTTTGTGCTCTCTAACAGCGTCTATGTTGAATTGTCTCAGTGATTATTGTGATTCATGGGGTATGGCTGTGAATTTAAAGAAAAAAATAATTGTATTTAGAAATGGAGGTCTCTTACGACACTATAAGAAATGGTCTTTTAACAAAGAACAAGTTAATGCTGTATCTCGTTATAAATATCTTGGTGTTTTTATCACACCTAAATTCTCGTGGTCGAAAGCGACAGAAACTCTTTCTTGTCAAGCAAGTAAAGCTGCATCACGTGTTTTGAAACTACAGTGCAGATGTCGCGACATGCTCCCATCACTTGGCTTTCAGTTATTTGATAAACTGGTGTACCCAACGTTGTGTTATGGTGCCGAGATTTGGGGTTTTAATGAATACGAGTGTTAGGAAAAAGTTCATTTAAAATTTTGGGACTAGGCAGTTCTTACTCAAACGCTGCAGTATTGGGTGACTGTGGCAGATACCCTATGTTTACGAGTTACCTTGCTAGTTGTATTAAATATTGGTTTAAAATTTTGAATATACCACAGGAACGTTATACAAGGGCCACTTACAACATGTTTTACAGACTAGATGAAAATGGTAGGCATATGTATAATTGGGCAAGCTCAGTCCGCAATTTATTGTCAATGTATGGTTTCTATGATGTTTGGGTAAACCAAGGAGTCGTTTGTAAATATTTTCTCACAACGTATTAAGGACTGTGCTTTGCAAAGATGGCAGTCCGATGTTGATTCCAATTCTAAGTTAAACTATTACAAAAATTTTAAGGTTGTATTTAAAGATGAAAACTATTTAGAAATTGAAAATCTTCCAAGAGTGTTCGTACAAAGTTTTACACGTTTTCGATGTTCAAACCTCAGACTGGCAGTAGAAACCGGTCGTCACGTAAATGTGATATATCAAGACAGAATGTGTACATTATACTCGAGGAATTGTGTCGAGGATGAATATCATTTTTGTTAGTTTGCGAAGCTTTTTCCGAAATCAGAGTTAAGTTTACAAGTGGGAGCCTCTGGACAAGCCCCTCTTTGCTTAAATTTCATAGACTGTTATGTAATCTCAATATCTCAGTTTATGAAATATGTATACTACGCATCTAAAAAACGGAGCAGCTTGTGCATTGCTGACTAGTGTGCATAGCACTCCAATGATCAGGTTTGCGTGTTTGTTGTACTGTGGGCCGATGGCCATTCGTACAAATAAAGGAAGAAGATATTTTCCAGCATTCTGTGAGACAATCATGCTCTCAAAAGGCCACTGCTATGCTAGGTGAGATATTCTAAGGAAGTTGACCGATTGCCTCAAAATAAAAGTTCAAGAAAGAAATTGATTATCGCCCCTGTTATTTGGTCTCCGCTTGCGCACCAAAGGTGCGTTTTACTCTCGCAATGCTACAAAATTGTATTTAGAACGTTTCATATCGCTTTGAAACAATGCTTTTTAATTGCAGATGCGCCATCCTGCTCCGGATATAAAAATGGCGGCTTCACTAACAGCGATGACTACCTAATCGACCCAGACGACAACAACAGTGGCCTTGACCCCTTCCTTGTTTATTGCGATATGTCGACGTCACCTCCGAGTGCGGTGTTTCATCACAACAAGGTTAGACCCACCGGCATGTCATCAAACACTACCAAGCTATGCTGGAGTTATCTAATGAAGAGCGCGAGTTTTTGATTTTCATAATTTGTAGTCTACAGCCCATATCAGGTATGGCAAACCTGTCTTAGTCCACAGGCATCTTTAATCCAACCTTGACGATATACAGTACAAAGAAAGGTATACAACTGCTATCCAATAGAGCCGCCCGTCAGGCACTTCTGGAATAACTCAAAGCATGTCAAATCTGGGAGTAATTTAACTCACACATTTTATCTGTGGCTGCAACACGTTCACTAGCTACATTAGATGACATCGAAGCCAATGTATTCTATAAAATCCATCGTTCGCGCAAACTCCGTCTCCCCAACTCCTCTACAGATCTTCGTTGCGCCTATTTTAGCACTTCCTTGGTCTCATGTAGTGCACCAGCCCCCTATTGTATTTTTTCTCGCGGGCCGTTTTTTGCGGACGCGTAGGGAGGGTAGCCAGCTTCGCACTGGCGTGCGTGACGTCAGTGCGTCGGCTTAATTTCACTCCCTCCGGCTTCTGACGCGTATATAATTCATTGGGCCTGTCGCCGCCAAAATTAATGATTTCATTAAAAAAATGCACTCTTCCTTGAGTAAACTAAATTATTTACCGGTGTTGGAAAAATTGGCGTTCTACCGTTAGTCTGGTGCTAAATTTGTGATGCGATCTTTTGGGCCGAATTGTGGCACCTATTAGCCAGTTTCCCCGACTCTTCAATCAACTGTGAGGTTGCGTACATACATGTGGCATAACAATCGGAACTGGTTTCATTTCGTTACAAGTTTCTATTATGTTAATACAAGAAAACCCAATTTCAGAACAAATTCCTGAAAGATATCGCAAAGTTTTTGGATATGGTGCGTGCGCGTGTCACGAGTATGCACTGTTTTGAAAACGACGACCGTAGACTTTTCTTTGTTACAAAAGGAGAGAATTACGCAAAAATAACGTTTATTGGATTGTTTTTTTTACTTCAATAAAAGACTGTAACGTGCAAGGTGAGTGTCGATTGATTCCTGGATTCTCCATGTAACCCTGCCGGTCATCGAGCTGTGAGCACCCAGGTTGTGTGAAATTTCGGTGTCTAGCGGAGCTCAACGCACTTGTCTGTGTAGACTACCTCGGCACTGAGACGAATAAATTTTTACACAGTTGAATAGCATCCCTAATTTTGCGAAATTACTCCATAGACCGAGCAAGTGGATTACATAGACTGCTTCGGCGGATCAATTGGCCACTGTTAAATACCAATTTCGACTTCGCCCTAAAACCGCTGTTTCTGTCTTTGGCTTAAGTAAATGTAAGAAACTGGCCAGGCACTTTCAAAAATATGTAACCCATTTCGATAATTTCTATTCCAGGAAACTCAGATGACTTTCAAGTTAGGAACTCAAACTCCAAAATTAGTGTTCCAAGTGACGTATGGTCCAACCATGGATCAGATTGGCGCAGTGATGGAGACTTCAACCGAGTGCAAGCAGCATTTGAAGCGAGACTGTCACGCCTCCTTTGGGTGGAGAACCTCGAATACGTACTTCTCCTGGTGGTATGGTCGAAGTAACGTGAAGCTGATGTACTGGGTAGACGCCGCAACCGTGGGGTGTCACTGCAAAAAGAACAACTCTTGCAGAAGTGGTAGGTTGAAATTTGGAGTTCAGCAAGAGTTGAACATTCGCTTGGGTTAGCAAACTGATACATTATTCGAAGCAACATTTTTGGCGTGTGAGAAAATGTTTTAGAATAAAGGTGAATATTCTAAGCTGCAAGTAAACTCTTAAGTGTCGCTTAAACTTTCTTTTGTATCCCAACATTACGCTTGGTTTCAAGTAACAAGGACGTTAGTACATGTATGTGTTTTCCTTGAGAAAGTGGCGTTTCAACTGCCACTACTGTTTTCCCTTCCTGTGCTAGCAAGAAATTCTTAAAAAAATAACTTGTGGGACACACTTATTATCTTCTTAAAGGAGAATGACACCAAAAACGTTTTTTTGTATCAACTTAGAACGAATATTTCTACAAGATAACAGCTATTTCAGTTCTTTTATCTGACACAAGACGGCAGACGGAGGTGCTGAAATTAAGCAATTGCGTCATAGGTTCTAACACGGTCTGTTCAACAAATCACAACACGCTTAGTGGTGTCAGTGTATCGCGTGACGTCATCGTTTTATACCAATAAATCATCAAAATTCGTTGAAAAACCCTTACGAATATAATCTGTTTTTAAACAAACGAGTTTATTTCGCTGTTACGAATTTATAGAAATTTTGAACGCACCGTAGCGTGCAGAGTTCGGTAGGCTAACTTACCGAGGTCGGTCGCGGGAAGTTTTGATCTGCTCCGTGATAGATAAGAATTATTCTTCCCTGAAATACAGACAAGAGGTAGAGCATAATCGTGTGTTGAAATTTTAAACTTACGAATATTTTCAGTTTTACGGTGTAAACACACAAAACGCTCATTGTAACCCAGTAACTCGGAACCCGATTAGGCCCGCGTCGCCGGTGGCCGAACTGGAGACTATCACGAACATAAACCAGCCAGGTTGGTCGGCTTCCAAAGTTGAAAACTTAACTTGCAGTCACGAAAAGACTAGACTAGTGAACCAATGAAATAATGTGCACGTGGAAATTTTGGAAAAAACGCTGCGAAATTGCAAAACTCTACTTACCCGTCATGGGCCGCGAAGCCTTAGGTTCCCCTTTCAAAGAACCGTACAGGGCAAAGGTGTACAATAACAATGATATGAATAATATATTTGCATTTCTAAATAAAGATTCCCCTGACAAGTCACCATAGCATATAAAGTCGCGTAATTGTTTCACAACAGCTTTTTGTCAGCAAACACTAAATTAGCAAACGGTCACACGGCCTCGGGTGCCCTGTCAATTAGTTTATCACGTCTGAAGCTGGTAACCTAGTATGATTTGTATGTATTCATTGTTGGTTTTTCAAAGCATTTGCATTCACGAACACTACAATGGCATTGCAAATTATCTAGTGACACAGTTTTTCGAGACACTTTTTTCACTTTTATTAAGTATCGGTGAGCGTGAGAGCAACTCATTTTGAAGGAGAGCAATGCTGGCCACAGACACGAGATGTTTCATGGCCTCATACTTGGTATTAACGGCGTGCTATTCATTCTTTACTTCCAAAGCTTTTCAGGCTCTCGAGAAAATCGAAAAACGATGTACTCGTGTACCTGCTTTCCTCGCAGCGTCACCGTTCGCGCAAGAGGGAACGATACGCCACACCATAGCGTCACACGCTCAGCTGAAGAACCACTGACTTCGCTGTGTCGTATACTCAAGTTCCTCGCAGGTTAAAGGAGAATGCCACCCTATTTAATTAGTCTTTTTTACCGTCTTAATCGGTCTATATCCACATCGCCTCCCATACGGTCGACCTTACCTTGCCGAGAGGTGTCGCGTTAACCTGTGAGGAAGGTGAGAAACGACGCAGCGACGTCAGTGGTTCATTTGCAGAGTGAATGCCGCTATGTTGCAGTGCATCGTTCCCGCTTTTCGGAACTCTGCAGCTGCAAGGAAAGCGGGTATATCGTTTTCTCGACTTCCTCGAGAGTCCGAAATGCTTAGGAAGAGGCTCGCGGTAGTGAAGAATGAAAAGTACGCTGTAAATACACTGTAGCAACTACGAGGCCGTGAAACATCTCCGTGTCTGTGTCCTGCAGTAGTCGACAGTGAGTCTGACGAAATAGCTATCCATACGTTCCGTTGCCCGAGCATGTTCACGGTGCCTCTCTAGTATTTCTTCATCACTCTATTCCTGTTCGAACTGATAGCCTGTGAAACTTAACGATCCACCTGCGAAGTCTTCGTCGACGAGCTCTCGTCTAAGTCGGGATTGCGAGTTGCCATGTTGACGTTTATTACTGAGCGTTCTGTTTCAAAATGAATTATTCTCACCCTAACCAATACTTTTATAAAACTGAAGCAAAGTATGTCTCATTAGATACAATTTGTAATTTCTTTGGAGTGTTCGTGGGTGCAAATGATTTGAGAAGCCAGCAATGAATAAATCACGGCGTTACCGGCGTTAGGTGATAAAACTAATTGACCGAACACTGAGGCCGTGTGAACTCATGCTAATTCAGTGCTTGATGTTGTGAAACAATAACTCGATTTCTATCCCACGGCCAGGTGTTAGGGGAATCTTTATTTACATTTACGTTATTCAAATAATGTTTGTCAATGTACAACTTTTGCTCTGACTGTTCTGTGGCCAAAGCGGAACCTGAATTCGCGGCCCCCGACGAGTAAGTAGATTTGCAGTTTCGTGGCTAATTCACCAACCTAATCACGTGTATATTACTTATTTGGCTCACTAGTATAGCATTTTCTTGACTGGAAGTTTAGTTTCCAACTTTGGCTGGTTTATGTTCGTGATGTCTTCAGTCCGGCCGCGACGGGCGTGACCGGGTTCGGAGCCACTGGCTGGGATAACGAGTCAGTCCGGCCGCGACGGGCTTGATCAGGTTCCGAGACACTGGCCGGGATAACAAGCGTTTTGTGTGTTTAGAATTCAAAGAATCACATGTTTAATGAGCATAGATCTAGGTTCTCCTGTCTGTATCTCACGGAAAAATATTTCGAATTTAACTTTGAACTGACCCCAGACTCCTGCTATGAACCTTGGCCTGCCGAACTTTGTAGGCTACGGTGTGTCCAAATACCAATAAATCCGTAACCGCGAAATAAAACAACACGTTTTTATAAGAACTCTGTGTATTTTTAAGGGTTTTATATCGAAGTTTGATGATTTATTGGTGTTAAACGATGAATTCAAGCGGTAAGCTGACACCACTAGCCCGTGTTGCGTGGAAACCAATGACGTCATTGGATAATTTCAACACCTCCGTCTGCCGTCAGGTGTCAGGTAACGCAACCGTACGTGCCTTTATCTAGTGGAACAACTGATCTCAATTGATAAAAAATAGGTTGTTTTTGGGTGGCATGCTCCTTTAACGCGACACTTCTCGGCAAGGTAAGATCAACCATATAGGAGGTTATGTATGTGGATATAGACCGATTAAAACGACAAAAAACGAAACGAATCGGGTGGCATTCTCCTTAAACATGGTGCGATGACTTCAGTGTTTAATCCACCTCTTAATGGCTGTTTTGCTGGAGTAACTATATTGTTCGCCCAAAAATGTAACTATTCTTTCATAGAGCCTTAGACACATCGTGGGAAAATAGAAAACCATGTTTAAAGATAATCTTTCCGCTTGACTTTAGTCTTAAAAGTCTAAAAACTATGTTTCAGAAATCAATTTTTAAATTAGTGGAAACGTAATCATTACCGAATAACGCTCTTTCAAAAAGACTTTTCTTTTTTCATAATAACTTAAGCCTTAATTTAAATTCCTCTTACAGCACAAACAAAATGACCGTCGCTTTTTATAAACTAAGAAGAAATGGGTGAAAACAAAGGGAACCCGGAGTGTCTTCAAACAGTCACGGCTCTCTGATTCTACCCAATGAACGCACACACTACATTTAAATGAAAGGGGCAGCTAGAACATGAATACTGTTTGTCAAAGGTTTTGATTTTGTGAGAGCCCTTGATTTTGTATCGTTTTCTTTCAGGTAAGGATTGCAACTGTGACGCCAATATTTCGGAATGGCTGGTCGACCAAGGCTACATTGTATCAAAAGATGATCTCCCGCTCATCAAATTTTATCAGGGGGACATCGATGGATCAAACGAAATTACAAAAATAACCCTGGGTCCACTCATATGTACGAACTAAACGGACACGTCTCAGTGTGACAACTGCAATAAAGCTTCAAAGTCCTTTGGTTGGTGGATCTGAAAGTAAACAGTGTAATAGAACATAGAAAGGAGGCAGTACATAATAATTCGCTACAATTGATAACTCAATCTACATTGTACTCTTTCCCTTAGCGCATTTGGTTTCTGGCTAGTAAAAGGCAAAATTTTCGCCGAGTACGTCTGTACTTTGCAAGTGTACATTAGCAAAATGGCTGCCTACGAAGTGATGGTGGGCAAGACTGGACTATTGGATTGCGGAGGAAAATTTTGTGTTTCCGCTTGATATGGTGTAGATTCCTTGGCGCAAGTCTTTCGAGAGTGTCTACGTCGTTTCTCGCCGCCAGAAAGACGAAGTAACACAGTCAGTTTTTTATCTTATTTACGTGCTCATGTGGAATCTTATCGGGTTGATAAACCTGTTGTTGCCAACTTCTGCATTTAAATGGGCTGTTAAGAAGGTTATATGACGCAGTGTTTTGTTACTTTGTTGTTGCTTTTATTGTGTACACTCAGTTTGTCGAAGTGAACAACTCGGTTCAAAAATATACTATTATAATCATAATACGACAACAAATGTAGTTGTCAGTAAGACATATAGTCCCTATAAGGTTTAAGAAGGTGTGGTTTGTATCTACCGCGAATTTACACCACCGCAAAATGCGCGACTGATTTTGATATAGGGCTTTTGTCCTAGCCCATTCATCCTGTAACCATGTCGGTTGGACCTTCATTTTTTCAGTGTGATTAGATATACCAGCATTTGATCTCTCTGCAATTTTGGTTGCATCGCTTCCTCATATTATGAAATGAATGAGCAAGAGATGTGGCTGTTTCCTGCCCATTCAGCCATTCACACGGATTGAAATCTTGCTACTAAACCATAAGCTTACATTTACTCCTCACTGTCGCGAACTCGTTCATAAAGTACAAAAATTAATCAATCCAATTAGAATTGTCTCTCGTCATCTCAGCTCCATGCATCTTGAAACTCTGTTCAAGTCTTTTGTACTTCCACATCTACAGTGTTGATTTCTGTGACATAATCTACCAATCAGTAAACGCAGGAATACTTCTTCAATTAGAAAGACTACAATACCAATCAGCTTTAGCCATAACAGGAGCATACATAGGATCCAACACAATCAAGGTTCTAAATAGTCTCAACTGGAGGAAACTGGCAACCCGTCGTAAACTCCATCTGTCCATGTACATGTATACATTCAAAGTCTTAAACAACACAAGCAATTGCTCAAACAAAATCCTCGTTGACTCCTACAAAAGACATAACATAAGACCAGTGCTGTGGCAAAGTAATACAAACACTATACCATCTTCCTCAGCTAAGCCTTCAGGAGATCTACGATATTTACTTGCATTGACAACTAGAATTCCTTACCATCCAAAATAGAAGAAAACACTTCAATCGTCACTCTCAAAAATAATTTTAAACTGCATGCCACAACTCAAGACTTGCCAGTCCCAATGACATCATTCCAACTTCCTCGTAACCATGAAATAATCCTATACAGATCAAGATGCGGACTATTTTACCTCTTTGTTCCTGTGGAGACACTCAGACAAATGTTCAGGGTTTCTTTGCTTGTACGGTATGCATTTTTTTAATTTACGAATTTGTGTGTAATAATTGCTTATAGATTTCTTTGTATTTATTTAACTCAGGACAATGACTCTTGGCGCTTTCTAGGCATGTATATTTATTGTACTGAATATTTCATAATAAACATCAAAAATCGAGAAGATGCCTGAAACACTGTAACGTTTTTGTTTTTTCGCTGTCCCGCCAGACGGCGATCAGGTCTTAAGTGGACAGGTGTTCAGCACCACCTGCAGACCCCAAGGATGGGAGGTTTCAATCTACTGTAAACGGTTTGCGTTAACACAATGTCGGAAAATTACCAGTGCTGAGCGGTGGGGTCCACAAATGGCTTAACAAAACAAGCAATCGTCTTGTAGTATCCACAAATAGAGGGCATCATGTTCCTATTGCAAAGAAGACTCCGCACCTTGAGAAGTCAGTAGCTGCTGCGACTGATAAAGCGGGAGAATTTCGATCATAGCCAATGTCAAAATGCTAAAATAACTTATTGAACTAAACCTTATCAAACAATGGGAGGGGTTGACATGTCAGCAGTAGGATTTGTTCCTCTGTCTTTATAGATAAATGAACCACCATGTAGTAATTGAATTCCTGTCTACCGAATCTGAGTCGGGGTCATGCGGAAGTTGCTTTCGCGCTCCATTACTCTGGACCGCGCCCATGTGAAAAGTCCGCTTTTCTGGCGGTGTGTGCACTGTCAGGCAAAACCCACTTAGAACTGTTCAGTGCTCATTCGGGTCGCAGTATACAGTAAACACTTTCCTTTACAGGCATTTCGAGACAATGGACGTTTTTTATGTGAATCGTTTAAACCAACCCCACAGTAGTGCCAATTTGACGACGTGATGGTCGCAAATAACTTGTAAAAACGCTATGAAATATCCTACTCTAGTTACATTGTAAGGATAAATGCAGCACGCTCACTCCACCAACTGCTCTATTGCCATCTAGCGACAAATGGTTCATCATGTCGCTGGAATATTTCTGAGCATGTCACGGCTCGAGTTAACCTACGAATTTATACTGGAATGATCCCGGCGGCGCGATTGAGTAATGTTCAAGTTTGAATTTGAGACGGGTGCGTTCTGAGATTAGACGGAGACTTATTGATCATATATACTTGTACAGTGTACATGTACGTATTAGAATCCAATTTCTGGATGAGCGCCCGTCTTTGTCAGGCCAAAGCACACTGCTCTGAGAGTGGCGGTCCGAACTTTGAAACGATGCCAATCAAGTTAATATTTAATGCTTTTGTTTTCCCAGCAAACCCGTTGTTCTGTAATGGTAAATCAACGTGATTACATCAACATAACTGAGTTTTGAATTTTTCGTATACCGATAGTCGATAATGATGATAAATTTAGGCATGCGGATCAATAACCGCTGAGTGTTTGTCGGGAAATACCGAGGGCGCCTATACATGTATAAACCTATCCATTGATGAGAAATACAGGCGGGCCCAGAGTCACCCAAGCCCGATAGGATTAACGGGGTGTGCAAATCTTGCATACTAAAATCAAAGACATCATAAACGATCGTTTTCTATATGCTTCAGATTGTCTTACAGAGTTTGTGTTATTTATGAACAAACCACAAATGGTACACGACTTTTTATCGCAAATATTATACATACCAACCCATTCATCCATTTATCTGTACATTGTTGTAGCAAATGGGGGCAGGGGGTGTTAATTTCCCTTCCATTTGTGACGTGAGGGTCAAGGAACCTCACTCAACAGAGAAAGGAAAAATATCGTTGTTGGGGCTTTAACCCCCAAAAAACTCAAGTAAACGGTCTTAGGTAACATAAACAATTGAGTATTATGCGAATAATTTTAAGACACCCGTTCGTGTTAATTTGTTTACTGAGTACCGTATTTTTTAAACGAAATATAATTATGTTTTAACGTTCTTTTGTAAATTTGACCCCGCCAATATGTATTGGCTTGATGTGGTAGTTGAGTCTCAAGAGTCTTAGCTACAAGTACATGTACAGCCATACATGTATTTAAGCAATGAAACAATGAGTTCAGTCATATGACAAGTCACCTAGTAAGTTTCAACCTGCTGAATGGGTGGCTGTACGAATGAAGTTCACGCAAGTGCTGATAACGTTCACACGTTTGTCCGTCCTTTAAACCCCTGTGTTGGGTGTAAATTGAGCGCTGAATGCAGGAGCTTGATTGCCATACGTGTACATGAAAGCGCGACAAGAATCTAGAAGGGTCGTGGAATGCTGCCCAAAAATATTTTGAAATTGGTATAAGATGCTCTTGAATGCATGTTAAGCCTTTCTGAAAGCTTTCAAGTTATGTTTCTCTAAATATTTGTGATTAAGAAATCAAACCGAAAATTTTTATCAAGTAGCAGGGCTTATATATTCTCTACAAACTGGGATATGTCCCGGGGGATTGAAGCCTCTTCTGCTTTCAATAACCTTCCAGGTGAACCTAAGGCTACAAAATTAATCAAGATTATTATTTGATTGTTATTGAAATTGCTTCAAAATAAAACTGATTGATTGCGCTTCTATCTCGAAGTCAGCTGGGTCCTACGGAGCCCCTGTCGAGGGATTCCTAAGATTTTTTTATCCGCACCTTTGGCTAATAAATCCCAGAACTGTGTATCAACATTTAGATTATACTTACATTATGAACCATCCTTCTCAAAACCAATATTTGATTTAGACCACTTATTAGCATGAATTTATCCAACTTAAAGACCTAAAGACCTGTTCTTTGCGAAAAACCATCAAATGCAGTCCGGGACAGCCCACAGTAAATACACGGGAAGATACATGTATGTTAAGCGGATTAACACGCGCTCCTAGCAATCCTAGCGGCAAAAAGAAAATTTGCGATTCCCTCATTGTTTCTTAGTCAAAACATATTTTAAATGTGGACTTGAAAAGAACTGACAGACTCTACAAACTGGCTTATCACGGCGTATTATTTCGTGCCACTGGCATAGTCCTGAGCAACATCGAAATTTCATTTTTCATGCTCGGCGAATAAAACGGCAGCTTGGTCTCAAGCAATGAGAAAATCGCTCTCAGTCTGAGTAAAGAAAAAGTCGCGGCCAGTTTTACAACATGTAGCTTAAATCAAAAGTTAAACTCTTCAATGTAACGCCAGGGAATAGCCGCTTTTAACTTTGCAAAATACACGAGTTTGTGATCATGTCACTCGCAGCAACGCCCCCTTTAGTGCTTTACTTTTAGGCGTATATTCCCGGATGTCTTATATTCGTTCTCCCACAGTTCCAGAGGGACCGCTATGCTAAACCAATAGGCCCATCCTGGACTGATAGAACTCCCATCTGTCGCAGAGCTAAAGAAATACATCACATGACTGACCTGCCTTTGAAACCTGTAAGTGGATTAACAAGAAAGCTGGACCGACTGATGTTTAATATTTTTGCAAGTCAAATTGCAATAACACAAGTTTTTCTGCTGAGTTACAAAGATAAATTTCATAATCATTGGGATATGGGAAACAATGAGTAGTAGATTTACATGCTGAAAAGCACTTCGATTCTTCTTGGGAACCACTTCAACGTACTACAATGATCAGCAAAGCAAAAGTGAAATGCACCTGCTCTGTTCCATAAATGTACACGCAGTAATCGTCGCGCAGATTTACTTACACAGAGCCGTTGCTTTCATTATTCATGATCAGCGAAGTGTAGTTGCACTTTTAATAAAACACGAGGTTATACATCTCGATTAGGACTTATGTTTTTGATATTCCATCCTGCCTTTCGGCACTGCAAATTGGCTGCAGCGTCAGCCTTACTGTTCATTATCACCAAACCGTTAATGGTATTGCAGCATTAGACATACAGAGGGAGGGAAGGAGGAAGGGAGTGGGGGAGAGAGAGGAAGAGCGAGAGAGAGAGAGAGGGAGAGAGANCCAAAGCACACTGCCCTGAGAGTGGCGGTCCGAACTTTGAAACGATACCAATCAAGTTAATATTTAATGCTTTTGTTTTCCCAGCAAACACGTTGTTCTGTAATGGTAAATCAACGTGATTACATCGACATAACTGAGTTTTGAATTTTTCGCATACAGGATATTCGATAATGATGATAAATTTAGGCATGCGGATCAATAACCGCTGAGTGTTTGTCGGGAAATACCGAGGGCGCCTATATAAACCTATCCATTGATGAGAAATACAGGCGGGCCCAGAGTCACCCAAGCCCGATAGGATTAACGGGGTGTGCAAATCTTGCATACTAAAATCAAACACATCATAAACGATCGTTTTCTATATGCTTCAGAGGGGGGAGGGGGGAGGGGGAGAGGGGGAGAGGGAGAGGGAGGGAGAGGGAGGGAGAGGTAGAGTGTACTTATGTCTTGTAAATGCACTTCGATTGTCATACAGGACTTTTGCGTGCAACAGTCTTCTTATTCCACTAGAAAACGTTGTTTACAAAACGTTGTCACAAAACACCTGTTAACACACTCGATTTAGTCGTAAATGATACCGGCAGTGGTAAACCTAGCGTCCTCCCTACAAGTATTTAAAGATCGTGCTTCACCGTATTGAAAAAGTTTTGAACGGTGTTTGGAACTCTTGAGCCATTCTTGAAAAACTCTTAGCATTGTGATTGAAGTGCCTTGAGTGTTGTCTACTAGACGAGTGATTAACATAGTGTTGCATTGTGGACTTATCTTTATTCTTTTGTTCTAAGATTAAACGACATCAGCAGGTGAAAATACAGCTTACCTGTAGTGCCTGTGATTAGCAGAAAGGAAGACCAGAGTGCGAAAATTTGACGCACTGTGTTAGGATGTTTTGGTAAAGGGACACGCCTGACATGATGATGGATTAGTCCTAACGGGCGGCGCAACACTGAAAAAAGTGTTGGGGGGCTATAGCCCTCCAGACCCCAATGATGCTCCGCCCATGGTCCTGAATTGCCAAACGGAGGGTGTTGACAGCTGATTCATTTACCCGACCTCTACCCAAACATCACCAGTAACGATTTGTCACCAACATTTATTTAATGTTTAATTTTCTCTAAATAGAAAAACAAAATTGTGAGTGCCTTATTTTAAACTTTATATTTGCAATTGTGTATTGGAAGTGTTTGTGACATTAAACGTTTTTAATATTTATGTTTTAAAGTTTCTAACTTTTTAATATTTCCATTCTTACACTGTCTTGTTTACGACAACTGACGACTGAATATAGTCTCTTATACTCGTCGTCAACATTACCCTATTGTTCCAATTTTTACGCAACAAAAAGTGCTCAGAATTTCGACTCTGTTGGGTTTTCGTCCTAATATCTGTTCAGTGCTTTGTTTGGCGCTTGAGTTTCATATCTCTGCTATCATGAGAATATTTTGTTACATTTGAAATCGAGAAGCATCAAGCTTGAACTCGAGATTGATTGAAGAAGAAATAGAGTCGCAAACTTTAAAGTGTTGGCTTGTTTCGGAACGCCGTATCTCAGTAATGGCTGAGCGGATGCGGAGTGAAAGTCGGCAGAGCATAGTCAGTCGTGCTCTGTTCCAACTTAATTCGTGTACGAATTTTAACTCAAAATTTGTTTCGGAACTCCTGTCTACAAACTCCCATTATAACCTAAGAGGAGATTATCTTAAAGATGCTCTGTCTATTAAAACCTTGAATATTTAAAATTGTAGCAAGCGCCACCTAGTGTGTATAAGTATTACCAGGAATAGAAACAATTGGTAAATAAACTGTGTTTTTTAAAGAAAACACCACATTTGATACACTTAAAATCAATTAAGCGCGAACATATATAGAACCCTAGAAATTCTAAATATGGCACCATCATTATTTGATAGTGAAATAAACAAATAATAAGAAATGTGCTTTGCTTCATAAAGGTGACCATGATATATTACTCGATATTCTATATAAAAGTCTCACAAAACGAGACTTTCGAGAGATTGTCAAGGTAACTGGTTCTCGGGTATTCCCGGCAAACTGCAGGATCCGGGGTCGTTTGTAAATTAGTACTTCATATGCACATTCATAATTTAATGAGACTATAATTCATGTTAAGCTTCATCAGAGCCGTTCCATCACCGGAATCCTACATTGAAACCCAAACCGGTCGAGATTGGGCAACTCAACCGGTTCACCCACCTCAAGAATTGACTCTTTGTGTCAAAGACCTCATGTTGTTGTGGTTAATTAAACTGCCTCAAGCTTCTAATGCTTAACTGTTTCTAGTCGTAGTCTCTAAACATCTATTTCTGAAAAAATAATTAAATCTCGCTTGGTGGGAATATGCACATGTTATATAATTTCTGTAAATTATTTTTGATAGTGACGCGGAACTTCAGATTTTCATGAAACAGACCCGTGAAGAAAGTGATTCCTGTTCTACTATAATGGTATTCTATCATCTGTTACTAGTGTTTTGCCAAGCAATGTGTCATGTCCAATGGGTGTGCACTTCTTAATTAGGCCTACTTAATGAAGAAGTGTTTTGTTCAATACTTCCAAATTCATATTTAGTGCATTGTATAACCAATAGTGCGATAGGAAATCAATGGTGTATAAGAAAGTCCGCGTCTTTGTTTTTCATCGATAAGTTGATCGATTGTGTTAATACACACACACACACACACACACACACACACATAAACATATATACACACACACACACACATAAACATATATACACACACACACACACACATATATATATGTATGTATATATATATATATATATATATATATATATATAGAATCGNATATATATATATATGTATATATATATATGTATATATATATGTATATATATATATATGTGTATATGTATATATATATGTATAAACATATATATATATATATATATATTTATATATTTATATATATATATATATGTATATATATATATGTATATATATATGTATATATATATATATGTGTATATGTATATATATATGTATAAACATATATATATATATATATATATATATATATATATAAACATGCGGATCTATGACTGGAGGTCAGCAGTCGTCCAAGCAAACATAAAAGGCGATAAATACAAGTCACATGTATCTCACGAAAGTTAGAGACTGGGGATACTGAGGCAACGCTACCCGTAAATTTCGTGTGTGGGCATCTTTCACAATAAAGCCTATGGATTCACACAAACTGTGCAACACAATCCAGGAGAATTTCAAGAATTTCACTGCAGGCATTGATGCTGTAGTATTTCGGAACAGCGAGGTCGTTTGCCCCGGCCTGAATTTGATCCGTCAGGTTGGTTCCACACAGTCGCGTGTCGAACGCTCAGTGATTGACCAGCGATCTCGTGAGTTCAACGATTTGAATGGTAGGCTACGTGATCCACATCAAACGTCAAATCGAATACTATGACTTCTGAGCCTCCCAAAAAGTGTGACACCGTGATTTTCAGTAGATAAGCCCATGGGCGTTCAATCAGAAAATAGTATGAACGCCTCACTATCTGGACACCTGACACTAGAAGTTGTAAAACCAAATATTCGGAAATTTTGCCTTAAAAGCCCTCTCAGCGTCAGCTGTTAGTCACAAATTTAGATTTGTGGAGAATTCATCATTTATAAAAACGAGCAAAGTGTAGGCGACCATGCATTTATTAACATTTCTGTACGAACCAACTCGGTTTTCTCCTTGCACAATAAAACCCACGCACAGATTTAAGCAAAAATGACAAAGTCAAAAAACTTCTTAATCCATTCCTATGTGTATCAAGTCCACGCTAGTCTTTGCGTAGCCAAAGCTGTGTCTTTCCGTTTACACGCTCCCCTTTTCCGAATAAACGCACGGGTGTTTATTTGGTGTTGCTAAAACGCCTGAGAATTTTCATTTTCCGAATACACCCGCGTGGGCTTATCTACGGGAAATCAGGCTATCTTTCAGCGCGTTATGACTTGTGAGGCAATCCGATGCAGCAATTTTACGCGTAGGCCTATCAAATCGTGGAGGCAGAGCCCACATGCAGTCTTTGAAAGATAATTGTACTACAGTGAATTACGTCTCGTTTCTGTAAATCCTTTTCAAATAATCAGAATTCCGTATTCGTGTGCAGCACGAGCGCCCCCTTTAACCACATGAAGCACTTAATATCAGTCATGCGAACTGTAATATCATATACTTGCCGGAAAACGTCACACTCCACGTAGATTGCATTAACTGATCCTCACGAGCAGAATCAATCGCACGAATCCGTTAATAACCTACCGATGACAAGCGGTTTGAGTGCGGATGATCGATGCTCGAATTCACGGTAATAGAACGGACTCTGTGTTTACGCTAAACCTAATTGTTTTGATCAGCATTAAATTCGGCACTGTCGATATTTAACTCGTATCGGTGCATGTCGAATAAACAATAGAAAACTACATTACAGAATCATGTTAATTCCTTCAAACAATGGTCAAAACCGACATGCTGCGCAAATGTAGCTACGCAGATCACTTAACATTCAAATGGTCATGGTGCGAAATTGTTTAGATTAACCATAACTGATAACGTGCTAACCGCACCTCTTGTAGTACAGTAACATGCGGTACATTTTATCTGTCTTCTACTTCACTGATTCAGTTTGTTTCCAGTTCTGTTTTAAGCTGCCGTATGTTAATGTAACTTTTACTTATCATCTCTGGGATATTCTTCGGTATCATAAAGCGTCGGTCACTGCTTCGTATCTTTGGCCAAATAGTTGACCCCTACGCTATTAAATTACGTGTATAAGTTAATTCTTGGTAAAGGCGTAAAATACGTACTTGCGACGTAAAGAAACTTTAACGACGTAA
Source organism: Phoronis australis (assembly GCA_002633005.1). NCBI lineage: Eukaryota > Metazoa > Phoronida > Phoronidae > Phoronis > Phoronis australis. The sequence goes on along the minus strand of NMRA01000596.1, from coordinate 121,869 downwards.
AGTACGTGTAATCATTTGAGGCGCAGAGTAATTATTTACATCGTAAAGTAATAATTTGAGGCGTAAGTAGCTATTTGTGGCGTAAGTAATTATTTGCGCGTAAAGTCATTATTTTCGGCGTAAAGTAACTTTTTACGACGTAAAGTATTTATTTGGGGCGTACAGTAATTAATTACGGCGTACAGTAATAATTTGAGGCGTAAAGTAATTATTTACGGCGTAAAGTAATTATTACTTTACCGCGATAAGTAATTAGTTGCGGCGTTAAAAGTTACTTAACGCCGCAAATAAATACTTTACGCCTCTTAAAAAGGATTAACTTACGCAAGTAATTTAAGAGCGCAACGTTCACCCATTTGAGCGACGACGGTTTCTTACTTTTTACGTCATAGTCGCACGGATGTTCACCTCCCCGAGAATGCTTCGTAGTACGCAGTCGCCCGTTTGTATAATAATGTACAGTAAATTTCTGACAGAATTGAGATATTTATTGGCAGACGTAAGTTCTGAGGTAATAGGGTTGTTTTTTGTAGGTTATGGATACAGCACCGTCTGGTTGATACATATAGAGTATTTTGTTATGATTCTGCCAATCCCATTTTGTTCGGAGTCTCGAGTAGCCTTTTAACTACTGACTGCATGGTTATCGATGCCACTTTATGTAGAAATGTGGCAGTTAAATATTTAGACTGCTGTATACTTATTATTTAACTCTAAGTAAAGTATACTTATTAAATTTCCAAAACAGAATTTCCTCACCAAAAACTTCGTGAGCTAGGGCTTGATGCGTCTGAAACGATGTTCGAAAAAACCACGTGCCTTTGGGGGCTTATTCGGAATGTTTTTGGCGTGTCTGCTGCATGTAGGAAATGTGAGCAACATATTAATATTTTCTTACTTTTAATCTTGAAAATTACCGCTACAGTATTTCAAACTAATGGCGTGGCAACAAAAACTTCTCCATATTGCCCTTGTAGAAGCCAAGCTGACGACATAAAATCCTCTCACAACCCTAATATCTCATGGCTCCTGATCGGTATTTTCGCACGCCAATAGAAGTTGCAAAAGGGCAGCAAGATATCTTTTTCATTTTGGACGCGAAGTTACTTCAGTAAAATGACTGAAAATCCCCGGTAGTGTCCATTATTGTACGGTAGATTGCAAAAGAATTGGCCTGCCTTCCGCAGACGCAAGAAATTCGCGAAAACTAAAGATCTCGCAAGTTCTCTCAAGATATCGTCATTCATTGCCCTTTTTACGGTTAGAGATTTGTGAATATCTGGAAAGAATTGTGGGACACCGGTTCCTTAAAAGAGCAATGGTAAATGAAATGAGTATTCACAAATCTCAAGCTCTAACAAGTTCGATTGCATTAGTGAAAGCGTGATCACACCAGCTTTACTCGGCAGTGTCTTGCGTCTACGGAAAGAGAAGCCCAGACAGCAATACTTGCAGTCTGTACTTAAGCACTCTGCGGCAAGATTATCAATAATCTTTTGTGCGATCGAGAATAAGTTTGTTGACCTGTTTTAACTGCTTACATGTATGTTGTTTTATCTGCTTTACTCGACACCGAACCTCAAAGTTGATATTGATTGTTTCACCTGTTTCACAAAAATGGTGTCAATTGTTTTGATATTTGTTCGTGATGTTCAAAAAACCCCCAAGTCGTAAAGTTAGTCTATTTTTATAGTATGCCTTGCTCTCTACGGTTTCACTGTGATACTGTATGAACGTAACTTATATAGTGTAGGTGTTATTGTTGAGCTTAGAACTCCACTTTATCTTGGTCCGCCGAATAGTACTCAATATAACTTAAGATTAAGTTACAAACTACGTGTACATGTATATCCGGAGTAACGTGAATTTGCCTGTAGTTCTACTTATCCATTGCTATTTACGCATTTCACTGTTAATCGGAAACGAAGGCTAGGTTTTGCCACTTGCTATGATAATTTTTCCACAATGGACCGCGAAACGTTATTCACTTAGTTCATGAATGTGATGTCTTCAAAGGGGCACATGTGTCAAGTTAAACATCCGCCCGCGCTTTCACTTGTTTTTTTAGAACGAGACGTCTTTCCGCGATTATCGATCTCACTGTATAGCCTGCAGAACAGGTCATGCATTAGGCTTCAGCTACACTGAAGGAGCATCATGCATTTACAAGTATCAGTGTTTTCATTCTATTTTTTTGGCATTGCGTTGAAGTTCGAAGCCTCAGCAACATTTTACAAGAGCACAGAAATTAGAGACGGAAAGAGGTTAACTAACGCAGCGTTGCTCGACAAAGTTTTTGAGAGCAGAAAGAGCACACATTGCATACATCTGTGTATCATGGAGTATCGTGCCACGGGACGTTGTTCGTCGGTTAATTTTCACCGGAGTACTAACATTTGTGAACTCAACGACCTGCACGTGCGTGATAACCAGACGACCATTATTTTAGAGGATGATGCTACGTGGAAGTGGATCAATATGGATTTTGGTATGGCCAAACCTTTTTTACATAAAAATAAAAGATGCGGTTTGCGCTTTTAATGTTTTTTATTCTTCCATGGTGAAATGGTTAGTTCAGTGAAGCCTACTTCTGTATAAAGATCACTAACGACAAATTCGAGGCCTAGAATATAATTTTTGTACTGGAAACCTGACTCGAAAATTAATCAGTTGCATCGCACGTCTCCAAAAAACTTAGCAACTTGTTATTGAATGCTACGACTTTGAGGCTGGCTGAGTCGAGTCTGTGTTAGGAAATAAAATGCAGACCGTGTGCCCGGTTGCATGAAGCAGTCCCCAATAAGGACTCAACTAAGTTCCCTAATTCGTCTCCACAATTAAATATATGCCTTTGTTCTCACATATGTTTCATCTTTATTATGAACTCTTTTTTCATTTACGAGGCTTTCTCAATGATAATATATCTAAAAACTGTGACATTAGGCCTATTTGATTAAAATAGATAGAAAATTACACGTAGTCCTTAAATTACAAGCGTTTCCTGAAAAGATCCTTATTTACATATATTTCCAATAAGAATGAGAATTCAACAAATAAGATTTTCCTCACGGTTTATATCAAATCCACAACTTGCAAATGAGCGTAATAAAGTGCATTAGAATGAATAATTGTTGTTTTCAAAAGTCAATCAATGCGGTGAAATGTAAACGGACACAGTTGTGGCCCTACTTCGTACTCTGCCAGGCAACGGGCCACTGATTAATGAAAAGAGCATCATGCCAGTATTAACTCTATGCGCATACACGTACAGATGTACATGTATATTCCAACAGGCGGTTTTCCAATAAGCCCTTTTGTATAAAGTGGTCATCGACGTTAAACCCACCTTCGTCCCTTAAAGTGCCTGTATTACCACGCAGTAGGGAACTGTCATAGGACCCTGAGCCCAGAAATCGTCTCTAATCTAAGCAAGGGATAAGTTAAGGCTTCTAAAAGTAAGAGCTCTTAATGAAAAGCTTTTTGACGGTGCAGCGTTGTGGAAAGCTATATAGACCGTAGCTTAGATAATGTCCCTAATCACAATTACGCAATACTCAGTGATACTTTGACAAATGTCACGAAAAACACTTTGGTCCAAAAATGTTAGAAATAAGAAACACATTATTCTTAAATAGACTATTGACTCTGCCAAGCAACCTCACTATCGTGACACAATTGAAAAAGTGAAATCTGACATGAATAAAGCATGTGACACAACAAAGACAGTATCAACAACGGCGTACTAACAAAAGATGGTACCCCAGAATGTCTCTTCCGTTCAGATAGCATGAAAACCAGTGACTTACCCGAAATGGCAAGTTTATTCAACACCTACTTTACCTAAATCGGTGCATCACTTTCTGAATCAATAACTATAACAGACAACAAGAATTTCAAAGACTGTATTCCCACACCAAACAAATATAAATTCTCTTTCAAACCCATTATAATAAACATGTAGTAGATATTATAAGAGACAAAGACACAAAAATAGTACTGGTCATAACAACTTATCATCTAAAATTGTCGAAATGAGCAACGTTTTATTATTGAACCTCGCACAACCATCATTAACCAATGCTTGCACACTGGTATATTTCCAGATGCTTTCAGACTGATAAGGTACTCCATGTCTTTAAACAACACGGTTTTGACTTAGAGCACCCTGGCAATTATAGACCCACTTCTATTCTCCCAACAATCTAAAAATTATAGAAAAATTACCCATTCATAACTTTCAACTTTCCCAAATGAAAATGACATCCTTTGTAAAGATCAATGTGACTTCAGGAAATGTCATTCTACAGAACTTCGAATCCCCTGGCCATCTTTCTCGATCTCTCTAAAGCTTTCTACACAATAGACCGCCAAATACTCTTACAAAAGATGAATCACTATGATATTTCTGGAGTTGAATATACATGTATATTTACACCATTGAAGAATTATCTCTCAAACAGTACCTGATATGTTTCACTAAGGGATACAACTTCCAGTTGCTTATTAATATCTACCGGAGGTCCCCAAGGCTCTGTCCTTGGCCCGCTTCTCTTTTTCAATGATTTTTCGTTTTCTTCTTCCATGGACACACTTCTCTATGCTGACAACACTTGTCTCGTCACACCTTACTCACTGACTGAACCTTAACAGCAAGCATTCTTCATAATAAACAACCTTAAATCTATTTCAGTCCCGTTTTCCGTGAACAAAGTTCCAATTAATACATCGAAAAGTAAATTAGTGATCTGCTACTACCTCCAAAAGAAAATTGAACACTTATTATTTCCACCATTTTTATGAATAGCACAATAATATGTCATGTGGACAGTTTCCCTCTCCTTGTTATTTCCCCCACACAAACAAATTTAACTATCTCGGAGGACTCATATATAAATTGAAATCCTATCTTTCTCTCCCAGAATTCAAGTTAATATATAATTCATTTGTACCCCAACCCTACAACTTGGGATTTTGGCAACACTAAGAAACCCCAGACAGTAGAGAACAGAATCCTTCGGAATGTATCAAATTCCAGTTATGATGCTCACACTCTGCCCATATGTAATGAACTTCGCCTCCCTCTATTTCAAGACATCTCTAAAATCTCAACTGCAAAATTTTATTAAAAATTCCTCAATAATCAGCTTCTTGAGTATTTTTACACTAACAACTTCTTTGATAAACCCATCCAATGTAAACCCACCAAACACATTAAAACTACTACATGTACATGTACATACCTGAATAAATACCCATTAATGCTTTTCCGATAATACAACCCAAAATTTTATTTCCCCCATCCATCAAATTGTCATCAAGAGCCTGAATCAGATGTGAAATTCCTCGTCTTATAAAACAGCAACACAATACCAGTCTCTGCTCTAAGTAAATGTATAATTAAACAAACGTTTTTCAAGCAATTTTATAATTAGCAACTACGATCCAATTGGTCATATGTCAAATTGCTTCATATATAACAGTACATGTATCTAACTGTGTTCCTGAGCTGTGCTAGTCCACTTCTTGGTTGCTGGCTAGTCGGTCGTTTCAGCACCAATTCACTTTGTTTTCTTATGCAGTTATCCTACCAATTTTTCCATTTCCAATTATTTTTTTTGTACACAGAACCCATCTTATTAGCGGTCGAAAACCTTTAGGAGGCCTCCTAATTTAAATTGCATTTATTTAATCATTGTATTCTGTCTTAATGTAAATAAAAGTGTTTTTCTCTTCCTCTTTCTCTCTCTTATAGCCAATATAAATGTTCACAAACCATGAGCGTAAATTTCACGTACATGTATAGTCAGTGGTTATTGTCGCAGATACATGTAGTAGTGCCTTATAGCGTACAAGCGGCTATCTTAGATTGGACCTTTTGTGTTATTATCTATTGTTTATTCCTAGCAGGCCTGCTAAGCAATTACTTGATCTTGAATTGAAAACATGTCAACATGTACCGAGAATAACTGTGTACTTTATACGTGTTACTTTACTTGCACCTTGGTTTTATTGCATGTTATGCGTATTACATTCAGCCCCATTCGCCAAATTTTAACGATGGATCCCATGCGTGCATGCCAGTTCTGAATCATTCTCCTAGAGTAGCTTCCTTTAGGCTGAACTCGGGTATGTAAAATTCGCTTGTTTTCAATTTCTACAGGTCCCCCTGCACCACCGACGTTAAATGTTACTGAAATCAAAGCGAACAGCGTCGCAATAACTTGGAACGCGCAATGGAATGGTGGATTCACACAGACATTTAAAATTGAGTATAAAGTGTCGTCTGCATCAGACTTCAGGTAAAAATAACATGTGCTATTTCACCAATGAATACCTCACCCAAGCCGTAAGGTTTTCGGATAAATCTCTAGAGCATACATTAAATCTTAATTTAGAAAGTGATAGGTAGCCAGAACTTTGGAGACCTTCCATGTGATAGGATGACTCGCCACAATGAATGAAGCGTTCGTGGAAAATTACAGCGATATGCTTGACAAGTTTTTGAATATGGCATTTAAAAGAGTTCAGCTAACCTAACTGCAGTGGTTTCAAGAAAAATAACGGGGAGATGAATGGAAGTGTCCTGCTCGTCTAGCTTTGCGGACCTAAGGAGCATTCGTGATTCGAGACCTTTGCTGCGCTGCGATTTGAGGAGTCAAGAAACGACTGTGTTCTGTAGTACCAAGAAACATGGAAAGTGCGGCAAAATCACGCAAGACTTTGCGAGATGTCACCATCCATAACACGTTAATCACGTGTACTAACTAGCTTTACTTCATTTCTTGCACCTAAACGCAAATCACATAATTGATTGCCTTATTGTAGGTAATTTGACATTGTAACTCTTGAAGCAATTCACGCCCTAAATTCTTAATGACCTGAACAAAAGTATATATACTTCTATTGGTGATGCTGGAGATTAGAAGTGAAATAAGTTAAACAGCTTTCCAAATGAGGATAATCGCAACAGCTTAATTGCTAAGCTTACGAATACCGAGTGTACTACAATCATTAGTTCAGCATGAACGACACTTTAAAAGAGAGATTGGTCCGTAACCTTCATGAATCAATTCGAAATTTGAAAGGTCGAATTTTTCAGATAGAATGGCTTATAATACCATTGGTGATTTCCTAGGAAATGATTCTGTCTCCTGCTGCATATGAATGGTGAAAAGCATAGGATGCATTTGACTGACTGCATATACCTTCAATATGCGAGCAGGAACTTGTATTATTTTTACTGTCTGATTGATATAATAAACAATTTAAAAATGTTGACTTTGAGATTCTGCCGGGTCTACGGACTATGACATATGAACGGTTCTTATTAAGGACTCAAGGGAGCTTTTAAACCAATAGGACCCCTTAAAGTACTTAAATCCCCATTTACCTGTTTTGACAAACGGTTGCATTGTCAGCCTAATTAAACTTTCCTTTATAGCGCTGCGTATCGAAATAGGGAATAAAATATGCCAAAAAACAAATAAGAAAGCGACCGAAGTCCCTTAGGAAAGTGAAGAGTTACAGGCGCGTGGACAAACACTAAGTTCTAACATCTACCACGCCTCCCCATTCCTTATTATACCGTAAACCAATGGAAAAACGAACAACAATATCTGACGATCTTTAACAATAAACACAATAGACGATGACTTGTGTTGTGATTGGTTGTCCTGAATTTACGTAGTACATGTACATGTATGTTTCTACTTGTACATCGTGGTACTTCGAGTTCAGCTAACGAACATATCGTCCGATAGTGTTTGTGGTAGTTCTAATTTGATAGCTGGCGTATTGGTGGGGTTGTTTTTGTGTTTTTGATACGAAAGCGATGATTTTAAGAACTTTAAGTGGCCAAGTCAATCAAGCACAAACATTTGCTATTAAAAGGCTTTGTTGTTTTAGACAAGACGCCAATGTCTCTATTAATAAATCGATAAAACATTGACGTAAAATGGAACAAAGTACTACATGTATGTGGTGACGCATTCGTGGGAATCCGAAGAATCTTTTTGCCGTGATCTTTTACAGCTCATTCGCAAACGGTGTCTATGACCATGGGCGAGGAGTGTCAGTTGATTACACCATTGATCAACTACTTCCGTTTACTGAATACGTTATAAGGATCACTGCAACGAACGCTAGACCTTTTGGAGTGAACACAGCCGTTACTGAAGCAACGTTTACCACTCACTGTAAGACTTTGACCCTATTGCAATATAATTTCATTGACGTTTCGCTTTACCTTTTACGGATAACGAGCAGAGATTGCTGAGATTTGAACACTCTAAATGCAGAATCCACGTGCCGCACAGAGATGGTCTACTCTGAAAGCTACATGTAATTGTTGATTTTGGATAAATGCTATCTGATTACTCGAATTTGTGATACACGCTTTCTTGGTATAATAACTGTAAGCACTTTTTGGTGATTGATATTTTCCATTTTACACATGGCACTGATCCATTCACTATATGTATTTACAATTCAAAACAGGTTGAGAAAGAAGCATCGACATTAATCTTATATCACAAAACTGCTTTAACAGAGAGCAATAAACTCACGCGCTCTTCATTGCTGAATAAATATCAGATTTGTTTTTAAATCGATGCAACGTCACAGGAGTACTTAAATCCATTGGTAATAAATTTTACAATGCGGCTCCTTAGTACCCGACGTTTCTGGCACAGTTAGCAGTTCGGTTACCAGGGCAGCGGATAACGCATTTCTCGAGGTTCACGTGCATCTCCAGTGCGGACACATAGAAGTGTGTGATACTGAAATCGTTTCTGAAGGGATAGCCATCTCAGTCTAAAAAACATTGGAAGGAAGGCGTTCTTCAACTGATCCCTGTTAAGGTCCTTGCCGCCTTGCATAACAAGAGTACAACACCGGTTTCTCGGCACCAAGGAAGTTCGACTTTTAGTAAAAAAATTAAGATTTAACATCTAAATAATTAAAAAAAGAAATTACGCGTACTTTGACGTGGGAACAATTTGAGACGGATTTAACAAAGACAAGCGGCCTCATTCCAAACTTGCAACCGGTTTTTGACATACGTACGCCGGCCTAATATGCTGCTTTAACAGTGTTCATGTTATACTACAGAAAACAACTGCTGGAATAGCGACATGATGAAATACTTCCTGTCGCCAGATAGCGAAAGGTTTGTTGCTCTGCATTGTTATGCGGCTTTAATGTAATGCGATATTTCCAGCATTTTTATGAATTCTTTTGGACCATCATGCTGTCAAATGGCCACTGCTATCGTCCCTGTTATTTGGTCTCCCCTTGCGCACCAAGCCAGAGATGCGTGTTTGCTCTCACAATACTACAAAGTTGCATTTGGAATTTTTGATATCGCTTTGAAACACACTGTTACTTTAATTGCAGACGCGCCATCTTGCTCCGGATATAAAAATGGCGGCTTCACTAACAGCGATGACTACCTAATCGACCCAGACGACAACAACAGTGGTCTTGACCCCTTTCTTGTTCATTGCGATATGTCGACGTCACCACCTAGTGCGGTGTTTCATCACAACAAGGTTCGACTCATGTCATCAAACACTACCCCGTTATTCTGGAGTTATCTAATTCAGTATAAAGAGCGCAAGCTTTTGATTTATACAGTGTCACGGCCAACTGATATCAGTTATCGCCAACGTGTCATAGTCGCCCAATAACTTTATACACTCGTGACATTTAGCGAGCCGACGAGGTATGGTATGTGACCTGTTTTGATTTTGTCGCATCGTCGTCCGCGTCTTTTACTCATTGAGAAGAAAACCTGTCAGTGTCTAGTGTCAAACAATATTTGACACGGCAAAAGAAGAGTTGAAAATTGCTAATGGTACTAATGAAGTGGGTGAGATTCATGCAACACGAATATAATCAATTTAAACCTTCAGTTGAGTTCACTTTGCATGTTTGAGAGAGCTCAAATCAGTTCAGTATTATCCCCCGGATGGTTTAATCCCGTCGGAACGGCTCACACCACGTCGCGAGTGTAAACATTTTTGAGAGACTAGGTCACGTTTGCTACATGTATCAGTATACCGCTAATGCATGGCGACTTTAAATCATCTCGTTGCTACGCGAAGCCACTTCACAAGACACCTGGGCCAGGAGTCAAGTCTTTGTACTTGAAATCGAACTCTAAATTATTTTTGACATTTTCATTTTCTATTCTAGTTTAGTCCTAATTCAAGATGAATGTCTATTATGTGCTCGAGTACATTGTGACTTATGCATTTTCCAGTCCAAGTTCGCACTTGATGACACCCAGATGAGATCTACAAGGTCGAACAAAATTTTGGGATTTCGAGTAAAAGTCGGAATTTCGAGTTCTGATTCCAATTTTTAACCTTAATGTCAGAGTCATCAAGTACAAACAGTTATTCACGTAAGCCATTATGGGTTCGAGCATAGAACAACAGACGCGAAATTCGTAATGTACAGTGTGTTAGAGCACGAAACATGAAATAATTAAATTGTGTCCGCATTGAAAGAGGACGGAAAATGCCTAATTTTTTTTATTTGTTGCAAAGTATTAGACCAAGAACCCTCGTCACTTTCCGTGGATCTTTAAATCATGTCTAATCGAATATTGCAACATTTTGATTGCGTTTTCAAAGATTTCGTTCACACTAATCGGTCTTCGAATAGTCGCGTGATCGAAATACCGCGTGGCTCTAAATTTCAGCCCCGTGGCGAAATTTCTACAGCATTTGGCAAGGAACTGTCGCTCGGTTATTACGTGTGCGAATTAAAAAAATCTGAAACATTCGTTATCCTGGCCTAAAGGTCGCAAACATTATATCCTGACCGATAGGTCACATGACGCGGGGTTAACTGGCTCTGACGTTCCAGTAAAAGTGAGATCAAACTATACATGTAGTTTCATCATGCAGTTCTGCGTATTTTGAATCTGACTACTAGTCGCGTACTCGGGCAAAGCACCACTACAGCGTCCTGTCGTTCAGTAACTTTTCCAGACGTGAGGGGTGCTGAACGTGCGATAATATCTGGCTTAACTTAACTTTCAGTTTTATTAGCCCACCCCAGTCAGGCTAGATACGATCTGATCGGAGATTAGAGCAATTATCAAACAAAAGAGCGCAGGCCCTCCAACCATCAACACCAGAATGGAGTTAATTGGCTACGGGGGGGGGGGGGGTAAACTTCCCAACCTGTTGTTGGGGTATACAATCGAACAAGTTGGGTGCAACGGGATGTCGGCGTCATGCCACTTAACCAGGTAGCTCATGTGATTTCATGGAAAAATTGAAATGGTTTCATGTAAAGAACTTTCAAGATAAATTATGACCAACCAAGATTGTCTGTGTAGGCTCCCTCAGCACTGAGCCAGATCAATTTGTACACAGTTGAATAGCAATCCTAATTGTGTGAAATTACTCCATAGACGGAGCAAGCAGAATATTCGCCACTGCTAAATACCAAGTTCGACTTCGCCGTTTCTGTCTTTGATTTAAGCACCGTGTAAGAAACTGGTTGGATGCTTTAAAAATGTGTAAAGCGCTGCGATAATTTCTATTCCAGGAGACACAGATGACGTTCAAGTTAGGTACCCAAGATGCCAAATTAGTGTTCCAAGTTACGTATGGTCCAACCATGGATCAGATAGGCGCAGTGATGGAAGCTTCAACCGAGTGCAAGCAGCATTTGAAGAGAGACTGTCACGCCTCCTTTGGGTTGAAAAACTCGGTTGATAAGTACTTCTCCTGGTGGTATGGTCGAAGTAACGTGAAGCGGAAGTATTGGGCGGACGCCGCAACCGTGGGGTGTCATTGCAACAAGAACAACTCGTGCAGAAGCGGTAGGTTGAAGTTTGGAGTCCAGCATTCGCCAGGGTTAGCAAACTGCTACAAGATTCGAAACTTCATTTTTTGCGCAAAAGGAAATGTTTTAGAATAAAGATGAATAATGTAAGCTGTGTTTAAACTCTTAAATGTCATTAAAACTGCCCTTTCGTATCCCAACGTAACGATGTTAAGATGTGTTTATGTAGATTTTCTTTAGAAAGTCGCGTTTCAACTGCCACTATTGTTTCCTTTCGTGTGCTAGCAAGAAATTCTTACAAATAACTCGTGGGACACGCTTAATATCGTTGCTAACATGGTTCGATGTCTTTATTCTTTAGTCCACTACTCTATGGCTTACTGTTTTACTGGGGAAACTATATTGTTTTCCTTAAATTGGAGACATTCTTTCGTAGAGCCTTAGACACAGCGTTGGAAAATTGAAGGCAATGTTTCATAAAGATAGTCTGCCTGCTTGATTTTAGTCTTAAAATTCATAAAACAACGGTTCAAAAGTCAATTTAGTGAAAACGCAATCATTGCCGAATGACGTTCTTTATGTAAGACACTTATTTTTCATCATAAATGCCCTAGATTATTTAAATTTCTCTAACTGCACAAAAATGGCCGTCGTTTTTCATGAACTGAGAAGAATTGCGCGCAAACAAACGAAACCTGGAGTGTCTTTAAACAGTCACGTCTTTCTGATACTATGCCATGAATGAACACACTACATATAAATGAACGGACTGCTGGAATACGACTTTGCTGTTTGTCAAAGGTTTCGATTTTTGATATTGTTATAGCCTCTTCTAATTTGTATCGCTTTCTTTCAGGTAAGGATTGCAACTGTGACGCCAATGTTTCGGAATGGCTGGTCGACCAAGGCTACATTGTATCAAAAGATGATCTCCCGCTCATCAAATTTTATCAGGGGGACATCAATGCATCACACGAAATCACAAAAATAACTCTGGGTCCACTCATATGTACGAACTAAACGGACACGTCTCAGTGTGACAACTGCAATAAAGCTTCAAAATCCATTGGGTGATGGATCTGAAAGTAAACAATAAAACATGGAGAGGAGAACATAATAACTGATAACTCAATCTACATTGTACTCTTTCCCCTATCGCATTTAGTTCTTGACGAGGTGGGGGACCACGGAAGACCACGTAAAATCACTCGAGCAAAACGCAAGATTTTCGCGAGTGCGTCTGGACTTTGCTAGTGTACAATAACAAAATGACTGCCTTTGAAATGATTGCTCGTCCAGGATAGTACATGTACATTGAATTTTGTGTTTCCGTTTCATAGTGGAAGATTCCTTAGCGCAAGTGACTCGTGAGTGTCTAGCCTCGTTTCTCGCTGCCAGAAAGACGAAGTAGATGTCGCACAATCCAAAATACAGTGAGATTTCTATTTCATTCACCTGCTCACGTGAAAACTTACTACGTTAATTAACCTGTTGTAATCAACTTCTGCATTGGACATGGACTAACGAATAATGTATGACGCCGTTTGTTATTTTGTTGTTGTCATTCTGTACACTCAGTTTGTTGAAGTGAACAACTCGGCTCCAAATATACTATTATCACCATAACACGACGACAAACATAAAATGCACTTGTCTGTTGGACATATAGTCCCTATAACGGTTAACAAGGTGTTGGGTATCTACTGCGAATTAACACCACTGAGTTTGTTATATAGGGCATGGGCTCTTGCTCTAGGGTTTTCATCCCGTTACCATGTTGATGGGACCTTCATTTTTGCTGTGTGGTTAAATATACCCTCCAGCATTTGATCCCTCTACAATTTTGGTTAAAGAAACAGATGTTTTTCTTCCTCACATTATGACATGAATGGCGCTTTTTTCTGCACCTTTGGCCATCCACACTCACGAATTGAAATCGAGAAGGTGGCAATTAATATTTTCCATTTTCCTCTTTTTTCTCTAACTTAAGCTCCGGATTTTTACGAAATTTTGTAAAAAACTTTCTATTGAATCGATGACATGTTCCTGTTTTCGGATGATTTGACGTATTTTGTGACATCTAGTGGACATTTTTACTGTCTGCCCCTCTATCAACCAAGTCACTCTAAGTATGATTGTGAAAATTGGCATATATGTTTTTAGTGTGAAGAGGACGGTTGACGATGATTTTCCAACGACTTGGACTACTGTGGCGCCTGCTAGTGGGAGTTATGTTTTTTGTGCCTATAGCCCCCTTTTTCCGTTTCTTCTGTTTCTTTGAAATTCCTTGACGGATTTTTATCATATTTGATAAATAGTTTTCTATTAATGAAGTCATGACAAGTTCCCGTTTTCGGATGGATTCAAAATATTTTGCGCCATCTAGTGGCCATTTATGTGATAAAAAATATAAACACCCCTCGGACCCCTAGAAGCACACTGTTTGGGGTGTCTTCGTGGGCGCATTTCAACGCTCCGCGTTGCTCTTGTCATAATGCCGAAAAAGTTTCATTGCTAAGCGATGGAGTGTACAAGTGGCTTATGGAAAAAACATTCCTCTTGGAATATCCACAGATGAAGGACACCATGTTCGCATTGCGAAGAAGACTCCGCGCCCTGCGAAGTTCCTGGGTAGGTGCTGCGACTGAAAAAGCGGCAGAATTTCGATCCCAGCCGATTTCAAATGCTAAAATAACTTAAGAGCTTAAGCTACTTAAACACTGAGAGGGGTTGACACTGATGCCATCAGTTGGATCAGCTCCTCTGCAAGCGCGCACCCACGCGGATGGAGTGCTCGGGGTCTCGAACGAGCCCGCTCATTTGCCGAAGTGGGGAAAAAGATCCGGCTCAGTGAAATAAAAATTCCGAAAAAAGTAGAAAACAGACAAAATTCTACTAAAAGGCAGAAAATACCAAAATACGGTGAATGCACAATTCATAGTTCTGAATGTATCCCTTGAATCTTAGTAAAATGTCCACATTCTCAAAAATTCGAGCACCCTATTTTTCAGGTTGTGTGCGAGCATGATCTGTTTATAGATTAACGAACCACGACGTAATAATTGAATTTCTGTCCACCAAATCTGAGTCGCGCCCATGTGAAAAGTCTACTATTCCAGTGGTGAGTGCACTGCAAGGCAAAACCCAGTTTGAACTGATCACTACATGTACTTCCTTAGGGCCGCCTAATCACTTTCCTTCGCAAGCATTTCGAGACCTTGGATATTTTTATGTGAATGTGTTTAGACAACGGCAGAACAGTGACAAGTTGACGGGGTGATGGTCGCAATTAATGGTGTGAAATATCATCTATTTAACATAAAATGCAGAACGCTCACTCCACCAACTACGCTGTCGCCATGTGGCGACAAGTGGTATTCCCCACGTCGCTAGAACATGTCTATTGCATGCCACAGTTCGAGTTAAAGCTACGAATTTGTACTGGAATGATCCCGGCGGAGCGATAGAGTGATGTTCAAGTCGGAGTTTGAGACCAGTGTTCGTTCTGAGATTAAACGTACAATGTACACTTAGTGGTCACGAATACTGCTGAATAATTATGTATACATGTACGTATTATAATCCATTTTCTGGATCAGTGCCTCTTTGTAAGGACAATGCACACTGCTCTGAAAGTGGCTATCCGAACTTTAGAACAAGGCCATTCAAGGTATTATTTAGCGCCTTTGTTTTCAAATCAAGCATGTTCTGTAATAGGTAATCAATGAGAGTACATCAACATAATTTCGTTTTGATTTTTTCGTTAACAGTGTAATCGATAACGATGATAAATATAGACACGCGGATCAATGACTGCTGAATGTTTGTCGGGAAATATCGATAATTAATCTAGATGTCTTATCACGCCTTATTTATTGTAATGTATACACAGTAAGGCTACCAATTCATAAAAAATACAGGCGGGCCCAGTGTCACTCAAGCCTGGTCTGCGCGATAGGATTAGCGTGTGCACCAAAAACTACACATAACGGCTATGAACGATCGCTTTCTACACGCTTGATATTAATGTACAGAATTGTAGTTATTGACGGACAAACCACAAATAGTACACGACTTTTGTTAACGGAAACACTACACATACCTACTAATTCATCGAATTATCCACATATTGTTATTGCGAATGGGCGCGAGAGGTGTTCACTTCTCTTCCATTCAAGACCTGAGGGCCAAGGAACCTCACTTAACAGACAAAGGAGAAATATCTTTTTGGGGTTAAAACCTTATATAAACGGACTTTGGCAATATAAACAACTGAATTTGTTAGCGGAAAAAATTAAGACAGAAATTCGTGTGACGTAATATCGTGTTTCTTTAACCGAAAGATAAAGTTCACCCCGCCAATGGGTAATCATACTTCACAATGTGAAGTTCACCGTAATAATCAAAACATTGAGTAAAACAACTATGTGAAGCAAGAATGATCCGATAAAGGTTTTTGATATACTAAATCACCTAGTGAAATCTTGGTCACTCGTTCGGCGAACTCGATCTATGGGAAGGCGACAATACTCGTTTTCCACTTTGGATACAAACAAGAATTAAATCAATCAATATAAAACAGCGACATGAATTTCCAGAAAAATAGTGATGCAAAAATCGCTTTTCTGCAATTTCATCAATATCGTCTGCTCACTCTCCGCCGTCCGACTGAGTCAAAATGGCTTGTGTTAGCGTTGACCTGTTTACAGCTGAATTCGTTGTAATCCCAGTTGTCCAAAACAGTTCGGTGAATAATAAAAGCGTGCATACCTTGTTCTTATCTTTATCTTTTAGTTTGAAGCTTGAGACATTAAAGATCATCGAACGATTCTTAGCTGTTGTTTTCCTTCGATCTGTAGGTAATTTATGTGCTGAAAAAACCGAGACCGGGCAAAAATATACGATGAAAAATGCCAAAATGTGTGGTATGAAAAGGTTTTCGGTCTCGTGAAAATACTTCACTCGAATCACATCTCGACTAAATCACTACCCATGTTTCAACACACGTCATATGATCTATTTTACTGCGCATTCATCTTGAACTGGTTCTTAATGTGCCGGCGTGTCGAGGGCCCATAAGATCGTTTAGCCGGCACTTTTGCTTAACAAAATCCCAGAAATGGGTACAAATATTTTGATTATACTAGGAGGACACTACCATAGCTATGAATCGTCCTTCACAAATCCGTTATTTGATTTAGACCACTTATCACCATGAAATTATCTAACCTAAAGACCTGCCATTTGAGAAAAAAAAAACAGCGCATGCAGTCCGGGTCAGTCCACATCAAATATAGGTGAGGATGTTTCAATCGGAGAAACACACGCTTCCAGCAATCTTGCGGCAAAATAAAATTTGTGATTCTCCCATTGTTTCTTAGTCAAAACATATTTATTTCTGGGTTTGAAAAGAACTTACAGACTATTGGCTTGTCACGGTGTATAATTTTATGCCACTGGCATACTGTAGCTCTGAGAAATAAAGAGGTTTTATTTCTTGATGCACGGCGAACAAAATGGCAGCGTGTACTAGAGCCTGGTTTCAAGTACTTACGAACAGACAGTTCTCTGCAAGACCAACAAACGCTCTCCGTCTCTGTAAATAACAAGCTGAGACTATTTTAACTACAACTAAATTAACAAATTTTGGTGAAATACGAGTTTATAGTCGTTTCTTAACTTTCCAAAATACGCGAGTTTGTTTGTCAGCACGTTACTTGTAACAGTACGTCCATTTAGTTGACCCTTGGATTTACTTTTCGGCATATCCCCAGATGTCATTTAGTTTTCCTTCTGCCACAGTTCCAGCCTGAGGAGGCACCTCTAGCCCTCTAAGTCATTAGATCCGTCGTGAACTACAAGGAAGAAATACATCTCGTGACTGACTTGCTAGTCAAAAACGTGAGACATCCCTGAGTTTATTAACAAGAAACTCGACGACCGACTTATGTTTGATCTCCTGACAATCTGCTTATGTTAGCTTTGCCAATCAAAATGCAATAATGCAAATGTGTCTGAATTACAATGCTAAATTGCATAATCAGTAGGAGATAGAAAACAATGAGTGGTACATTTGCATGCTGAAGAGCTCAGCGACTCCTCTTGGGAACCACTTCAACGCATTACAATGATCAAAGCAAAAATGAAATGTACGTGTTCTGTTCCATAAATATTGCACGGAATTACTTACAAAACGACTGCTTTCAATATTTATGATCAGTGAAGTGTAGTTGTACCTGTTCTAAAACACGAGGTACAGTATACTTGTCGCCTAGGACAGAAGTGTTTGATTTTCCATCCTGGCTGATCCACTGCATTTCATATTCGTTTGCAATTCTTTGTTCGACATCAATTCTCTCATTTCGTATTCATTTCTAGACCGGGGACAGGCCTTGGGTAGCTTTTAGCCCTGCGAGTGAACGTTATCTCCAAGTGTGTGCGGATATCAGTTATACAGCAAGTCATGTGAATTCCAAATTGGGGAATGTTTGGCCATGTGACTGGAGTTCACACGTTTGCAGATAACATCAATCTCCAGCTACGAAAAAAATCGATGTTTTCCGAATGACCAGTGGCACTCCGGAAACACTAGAGTATTAGCGACTAACACATTTCTTAATCAAATAACAATTATCGATTCTGATTTGTGTTATTTTTGTCACCTTGGAATAGAAACTTTGGAACAAATTTTTATGACTGTTATTCGACTAAAGAATTTTGGATGAAACCTGGTATTTTGCCGGGGAACAAAAACTCTTCTTTTGGCTATGATGTAGGAAACTCTGTTACTCGGATCTCTTATTTCTAACTACATCAAAAAATTAAATCGGATTTTTTTACAAAGCCAGCGAGTTATTTGTAATTGAAAAATAATATATAGGAATCCAAATATTACGCCTTTCATTATCATTCTCTAACGGGAGCTCAACAGTCATAAGTATGATTTCTCCAAAGGGGCACTGACGTCAAATTAAACATCCGCGCGCGTTTTCAATTGTCGTTTAGAACGAGATGTCTCAACGATTATCGATCTGACGCCGGGGTATCGGTTGCAGAAAAGGTCATTCGGCTTCAGCTACACTGAAGGAACATCATGCATTTACAATTGTCAGTGTTTTCAATATATTTTTTTGGCATTGCCTTGACGTTCGAAGCTTCAGCAACTTTTTACAAGAGCACAGGAATTAAAGACGGAAAGAGGTTAACTAACGCAGCGTTTCTCGATAAAGTTTTTAAGAGCAGAAAGAGCACACATTGCATACATCTGTGTATCAAGGAGTATCGTGCCACGGGACGTTGTTCGTCGGTTAATTTTCACCGGAGTACTAACATTTGTGAACTCAACGACCTGCACGTGCGTGACAACGAGACGACCATTATTTTAGAGGACGATGCTACGTGGAAGTGGATCAATATGGATTTTGGTGAGGCCAAACCCTTTTAATGAGGAAATAAAAGATGTGTTTTGAACTTTTATTTTTTCGATGGTGAAATGGTTAGTTCAGTGTACAGTAGCCCACTGCTGTATAAACATCACTAACAACAAATGCGAGGATTAGAGTTTGATCCTTGTACTCGAAACTCAACTCTAACGTTAATTCGTTGCATCGCACTCTTCGACAAAACTTACATGTAGTAATTTGTTTTCGAATGATACGACTTTGAGTCGGTGGCTGAGTCGAGTCTGAGTTAGGAAATTAAATCCAGACCGTGTGCCCGGTTGCATGAAGCAGTCCCCACTAAAGACTCAACCAAGTTACATAATTCGTTTGCACACTTATGCCTTTGTTCTCACAATTGTTATAACTTTCTATTGTTTTAACTTAATAATGAACTCGTCTTTGACAAACGAGATTTTCTCAATACTAATGTATATAACATTGAGACATAATTTGAATGGAAATAAGTACATGTAGAGATTCATGGTAGCCGTTAAATTGTAAGCGTTGCCTTAAAAGATCCCTATTTGTTTTCACTAAGAATGCGTATCGAATCCAAAACTTGCGAATGAGCGTAATAAAAGAATATCAAAGAGAATAATTAATGTTTGTCCATAAATCCGGTGAAATGTAAAGAAACATAGTTATTGTCTTACTTCGTACTCTGTCAGGCAACGGGCCACTGATTTATGAAATGAGCATCATGCTAGTATTGAGTCTACTTGCATATATTCCAAATCAGGCGTTTCCCAATAAGCTCTTTTGTTTCAAGCGGTCATCTACGTTAAATGTACCTTCGGCTGTCAA
The DNA here is from genome assembly GCA_002633005.1 of Phoronis australis. Taxonomy (NCBI): domain Eukaryota; kingdom Metazoa; phylum Phoronida; family Phoronidae; genus Phoronis; species Phoronis australis. The sequence continues at coordinate 101,821 of NMRA01000596.1, read as the reverse complement.
AGTACTTGTTGGTCACTTTCAACAATAAAATCGGTTTCAACTTGTTGCTTTTTTCAGCGAGAAAAGATTTGTGTCGCAGGAAAAAACTAACAATTCGTTGGACTCGGTGCCTGACATCAAGCTTTCCGCATGATACTTGTATGTTAGGTCATGGCACGCCAAATTATGGAAGTTAATCCCTCACAGTAGGGAATTGTCGTATGTTTCTGAGCCCGGAAATCGTCTCTAATCTAAGCAAGGGCTGAGTTAAGGTTTCTAAAAGTAAGCGCTCTTAATGAAAAGCTCTTTTTTGACGGAAGGTGGGTTGATATCTAATAAAAATGTTCACTGCGCGTAAATTTCACGTACAGGCAGGGGTGATTGTCCTGGTTGTGCCTTGTAGCATACAAGCGGTTATATAAACTGGACCTTTTGTGTTTCGAGGATAACTGTGTATTTTATACATGTACATGTACATGTATGTGTTGCTTCACTTGGATCTTGGTTTTATTGCATATGTTATGCATGTTATTTTCTGCCCCTTTCACCAAAGTTTACCCATGGGTCTAAATGTTTGCTTGCCAGTTCTGAGCCATTCTCCGAAATAAACCTACAGTAACTTCCATTAGGCTGGCCTCGGGTATGTAAAACTCGTTTGTTTTCAATTTCCACAGGTCCCCCGGCGCCACCGACGCTTAATGTAACTGAAATCAAAGCGAATAGCGTAGCAATAACTTGGAACGCGCAATGGAATGGTGGATTCACACAGACCTTTGCAATCGAGTATAAACTGTCGTCTGCATCAAACTTCAGGTAACATTAACATTTCCAATTTCACCAAAACTTCACCACAAGCCGTAAGATTTCCGGATTGTTCTTTGCAGGAGAATTTAATTCTTAATTTAAAAAGTGACAGGTAGCCAGAACTTCGGAGGTGTTACGTGTGCCAGGATGACTCGTCACATTGGATGAAGCGTTCGTGGACAATTACAGTCATATGCATGACAGGTTTCAGAATATCGCATTTGAAAAAGTCCAGTTCAACCTAACTGCAGTCGTTTACGAGAAAAATAAAGGCGAAGTGAATGGACGTGTCTTTGCGAAAACTGCTCATTTAGCTATGCGGAACGTTTGAGCATTTGAGACATTTGCTACGCTGTCTTCTCCACGCACTGCAATTTAAGGAGCCAAGAAACGACTGCTTTCAGTAGCCCCAAGAAATATGGAAAGTGCGGCAAAATCTCGCAAGACGTTGCGACTTGTCGCCATACATAACACGTTAATCACGTTTACTAAATAGCTTTACTTAATTTCTTGCACCTACTGTACAGAACGCAAATCACTTATTAATTGATTGCCTAATTGTACATGTAGGCCTACTAATTTGAAGCAATGCACGCCCTAAATTTTTAATAAGCTGGACAAAAGGTACACGCAGTTCGATTGGTGAAACTGGAGATTAAAATTGGAAATAAGTTAAACGGCTTTCTAAATTAGGATAATTGCAATATTAAATAAAAATTGATAACTACTGGGCCTACTACAATCATTAGCTCAGCATGAACGACAATTTAAAACAGAGATTGGTCCGTGCTCTTCATGAATCGTTTCGAAATTTGATTGATCAAGTTTCTTCAGATAAAAGACCTCAATATCTTATTATACCACAATTTGGTGATTTCCTCGGAACTGGTTCTGACTCCTGCTGTACATTAATGGTAAAAAGCATAGGATGCATTTGATTGACTGCGTGTACCTTCGATTTGCGGGCATTGTATTAATTTTACAGCCTGTTAGATAAAATGAACAGTTTGGAAATGTTTTCTTTGAGATGCCATCCTTTCAACTGACTAAAACAGCTGGATAGTTCTCCATAACTACTCGAGGTGATCCCTTAAAGTACTTAAGACCCCCAATGCATTGTGAGCCTGATTATTTTTTATTTATATACAATTATTATTAATAAGTAACACTAATGTAAACCACAATATACACATATATGTACACTCAGGCACCCATTCAATGGTCGTTTAGTTTTCAATAATGTGAGCAAATTTTAACAATCTATTTCTAAATCTATCAACCCGTGCCTATTTTTTTCGAAGAATATATTTCGCTGTGAGACAATTCTTTTTCAAAACATACACAAAAACATTAATAGATGGGGCTTAATCACAAAATGTTCAAGCGCAAGAATCAGAGACGCTTACTTTATAAAAATATGTATTTGTACATAATAATCTATGAAGTAGTCGAAACTGGGACCATCTCAATTTAACATCTAAAGAAACATTACAAACATTAGAAACTGTTTTTCCAACACATAGTTAACTCATTACTTATCTCAGAAATCCATTTATCCTGTGAGATCGGTGCTGTGTTCATATTACGGATAAATATATCATACATTGATCTACATGTGCATCCGTTCTTCTTAATTTTTTTATCTGATTTAGCACTTCCGGATAATAAGGTAGAGGTAGCACAACTGTAGTATTTGAATTTCTATCAGCGACCCAGGCAGGCAGTATTGCTTTCCAAAGCCCACAAAAAGTTAACATAGGTCTAAATGAAAACGTTTTACAAAAAACGTCATAATCTAGAAAAATTCCATCATATACAAATCTTACTCCTCTATCATTCCACGACTTACAAAATACTGACTTTTTGTCAATTCTGATTGAGGAGTTATACCAGAGCGGTTGATGAATGAGATTGTCGAAGATCGCCGAAGTTCCCTGGGTCAATGAAACAAATTCTTTCAAGATGGAAACGATTTCCATCCAGAACATAATTTTAATTTGGGAGGAGATCACATCACAACAGTCATCTCCCAAACGCCATAGGAGTCTATTTTTTCCCAAAATGCTTCAGTCCAAACATATCCATAAGTTTGTTTTGCATTTATTAATCTACGGAGCCACATACGTTCCAATGCCTTTATGTAAGAAGCCAAGTGTACCATTCTACATCCTCGACTGTCATAATCCTTTCTACCTATTCTATCACTTTCTGTCCCAAAATAATTTTAAAAAACGTTTGGTCTAATATTTTATAAAGGCTTGGGAAGGAGACTGGATTGTGATAAACATATTGGTTTATTTTTGGTAATACAATATTTCTTACCGCTTTAACCCTCCTAAGCGGCGTAAGGCTACGTCTTGACGAGCATTCATTGTTTTATTCATTTTTTTCCTTTTTCATCGTAGTTTAAATTTGAAATGTTTTCCAAGTCTACGCTGTGTGTAATTCCCAATACGGTAAAAGTTTCACAGGTCCATCTTAAATTTCTTTGAGAGCATAAGGCGGTCTCACAGTGTTTCTTGGAACCAATCCATACATGTAAGCACTGAGTTTTTCGATACTTGGTTTACGACCTAAGAATTTTCATACTGATCAAGTAAGTTTAAATTACATTTAAGTATTGTATTCTGACCCATCCAGAACCATGACAGTGTCGCCTGAGCACTGCAGATTTTTAAATTGAAGAGTGTTATTTATTGTGTTACCTTTTATATTACTGTTAAGTCTAGTCATCAAACCCAGTATTTCTATGCACAGGGTCTACTTGCTTACAAACCCTAAAAGTCTTTGATGGCATCCCATTTTGTAATATACAGTCCCATGGAGAATACGTATCCACTTTGTATATCTTTGCCAAAATTAAGAAATCGTTAATGCATCGTGGAGAAATTTCTATGACAAAGAGTCGAAAGCTTTCTCAAAATCGACCATCAAAGGACGACCAGGGACATTATTTTCTTCTGCATATTGCATTGTATGATGTTAAATAGACCTAGTATTTCCCCCAATATATCTTCCCTCTAAAATCGTTTTGGTTCTCATGAATCAAATAATCTAAAACAGGATATATCCTGTCAGCTATAGAAGCTGACAGAAGTTTGTAACTTATGTTTAGTAAAGTAATTCACCCTGAGGCAGCAATTTTATAACTCCGTGTAGTTGGTTTGGAGACAATTGTCCGCAGTTAAAGCTATGTTGAAAAAAACTTAAGACAAAGTGTGAAATGTTGTTCCACAAACTTGTTAAATTCAACCGTGGACCCGGCACTTCCTAAGCTTTTCCCACTCTTCATTTCATTCAAAATACGCGTAATTTCTTCTGTGTTTTCCCTTCTAAATGCTCTCTCTGTAAATCCGATAAAATTGTCATGGGATACTGACTAAACAATTAAAGGAACTGTAAAATTCATGAATTTCATTTAAAACGGCCTTTTATAAAGAAATGTTTTCATTTTTACTGTCAGTTACTTTAGTAATGGTCACTTTTTATGTATAGTTTCATTTTTCAAAGCCATAGAAATATTGCGTAGTAGGTTTCTCATCATCTTCAATCCACTTCGCATTAGATCTTAATATAACTCCCTCCATGTATTCTTTACGAAAATTTTTCAGTTCTTGTGAACAGTCCTTTAAATGCTTTTGCAAATTTGCATCAAAACCAGCTGACAAAGACTCGTGTAGAATTTTTATTTCAATTTCTAAATACGCCTATCTCTCTACCCGACACTATACGGAATTGTCATACGTCTAATATTATGTAATAATATTTCAAAAAAAAATATTGGTCATTTATAGTAAATTGCAACATACCTGGAGAAAGATTTAACGTGTTGTCCCTACTATAAGGAAAAAGAGCGTATCTTTCGTGATATGAATAACTTCTTTCACTTTTTAATATATTCGTCATCTTTTAAAAGTGTATTATTGAAGCGCCAAAAATCTTTACCCTTGGTAAGGCTAGAGAAACGCAAGTCTAAAAAGATACTAGAATGATCTGTTCTGTAGTCTTCGAATTTTCCTATATAGCACTATGTATCAGGAATCGGGAATAAAATATCCCAAAAACGAGAAAATGGAAGAAAAGCGGTTTTGCAAGGAAGTGAGTCACGAGGTCACTTCGAGGAGCCACTGCCTTTCCCACAATTCCCGGATTAACCCGCAAAAATCGGTAGTCACGCTCCCCGATTTCACAAGGTTTGCAAAGTGGATCTTTTGAGTTCATTGCACCAAACGTATGGGAGTTAAAACCGGCAGCAAAACACGATTTCCTTCCAAGTTTTCAGGCTGTAAGCACGCCTTCGACCATCACCGAAACTAACCTTTGACTCAGCAGACCACCTGCCGTTACGAGGGGGTTCTCAAATTGGTCCTTTTTAGTCAAAATTGTTGTGATTTTAGTGCTTCAAAGAAGTGAACTGCCCATTTTTGCTCGATAAAAGGTTTTACGATTGGACTGGTGTCATGATGTTTCAATGTCTTCGCCTGTCGTTAATCTGGAGCGGTAACAAACTGTCAGTTTCTTCTGCATGACTAAACTGCATTTCTGTCTGAGTAACATGTTGAAGCCAATTTTAGAGCGGTTACTGGGTTAAGTCAAAAGTCGACTAAACTTGGGTTAATTGCCCCTTTAAGTGATCTAGCATAGGCTTTAATGTCTTAGACAAGACGTCGGTGTCCCGGATAATGGATAGATAAAACATTGTCATCAAATGGAGTTAAGTGGTGTGTGATGAAGCATGCATGCGAATATGAAGAATCTTTTCGTATTTATCTGTTGCAGCTCGTTCGCAAACGGTGTCTATGACCATGGACGAGGAATGTCAGTTGATAACACCATTGATCAACTACTTCCGTTTACTGAATACGTGATAAGGATCACTGCAACGAACGCAAGACCGTTTGGAGTAAACACAGCGGTTACTGAAACAACGTTTACCACTCACTGTAAGACTTTGACCCTATTGCAATAACACAAAAAAGAAATGCACGCCTACGTTGCCTAACGAACAATTTGAATCCGATATTACAAAGGCAAGCGGCCTAATTCAAAACTTGCATTCGGTTTTTATTTAAGCACGGGCTTAATGCTGCTTTAATAGAGGCAGTGCTTATGTTACACTACAGAACCAAAGGCAGGTGGAATTGCGACGTGATGAAATAATTCCTGTCGCTAGGTGGCGATAGGTTAGTTGGTGGACAGCGCTCTGCATTGTTGTTTGACTTAATGCAGTGCGATACTTTCCAACATATCTTATAAGTTCTTCGAAACCATCATGCTGTCAAAAGGCCCTTGCTATGCTAGGTGGGCTATTCTAAGAAAATTGATCCATTGTCTCAAAATGAGAGGTCACGAATTAAATTGATTATCGTCCCTGTTATTTCATCCCGGCTTGCACACCAAGCCAAAGGTGCGTTTTTGCTCTCACAATGCTACAAAATTGTATTTAGAATGCTGTATATAGATTTGAAACACAATGCTTTTAATTGCAGACGCGACATCCTGCTCCGGATATAAAAATGGGGGTTTCACTAACAGCGATGACTACCTAATCGACCCAGACGACAACAACAGTGGCCTTGACCCCTTTCTTGTTCATTGCGATATGTCGACGTCACCTCCTAGTGCGGTGTTTCATCACAACAAGGTTTGACTTATGTCATCAAACACTACCTTGTTATTCTGGAGTTGGCTAATTCAGTATAAAGACCGCAAATTTTCGATTTATATAATTTATACAGTGTCACTGCCAATATTAAGTATGGCAAACGCAAACAAGTGTCCCAGTCTCTCAATAACTTTTTACACGTTTTGCCGCGACTGGCATTTAACGAGCAGACGAGGTATGACGTGTGACTTACATGTAGTTTGACTTAAAAATATATCACAAAAATCGTTGTTCCCGACGTCGTCCGCTGCTTTTACTCCTTGAAAAGAAAACCTGTCAGTGTCAACTCTCAAACAATAATTGACACGGCAAATGATGCATTGAAAATTGCTAATGTCGGGAATGAAGTAGGAGACTATTATGACATACGAATATGATAAATTTAAACCTTCAGTTGAATTCACATTGCATGTTTGAGAGACCCCAATCCAGTTCAGTTTTATCCCCCGGACCGGCTCATACCACATCGCTAGTGTAAAAAGTTACGGACATACAGGGTCGCGTTTGCTATCAGTATACCGCCAATGCATGACGACTTTAAACATCACGTGGTTTCGTGAAGACACTTTACAAGGCACCTAGGCTCGGATACTAATCTTTGTACTCGAAATCGAACTCGAAACTATTTTTTACATTTTCTAATCTACTTTTGTCAGAACTCAAGATAAATGTCTGTTGTTGAGTGCTCGAGTCCATTAGGACTTACAAGCGTTTCCCGTCCAAGTTTGCACTTGATGAACCCTAGATGCAAGCTACAAGACGGAATCAAATCTTTAGAGTTCGAGTAAAATGTCGAAATTTCGAGTTCTGACTCGAATTTTTACACTTAATGCCAGAGTCATCAAGTGCAAAAAGTTCTCTCCGTAAGCCACTACGTTTGTGTACTCGAGCATGGAACAACAGACGCGTAACCCGTAATACTTTTATGTTTGAGCACAGAACAATAACTAATTATACTGAGTACGTATTAAAAGAAAACCGGAAATGACTAAAATATTTTCGGGCTTAATTTGTTGTAATTTTTAAAGATTCGTCCACGAGCCGACGTTCCTTTCCATGAATCTTTTCCACGTCTGTACGAATATTGCAACAATTCTGGTTGCGCGTTTTCGTTCACCATTATTGCCTTCGAAAAGTCGCGAGATCGGTATACTCCGTGGCTCTAGATTTCAGCCCCATGGTGGAAATTCTTCAACTTTGTCACGGAGCACCCGCTGGATTATATTTTGGGCTAATTCAAAAATTCTCGAATACGTCCGTCATCCTGGTCCATAGATCACAAACGATACATCCTGGCCATTAGAACACAGAACATGTAGTATTTGCAAGCTGGATTAGCTCTGGCGCTGCTCTAAACTTGGGGTAGCGCTGCAGCTTTATCAGGCGTTCTGCGTATTCCCATATCAAATGCTGTCGTATGGAAGTCGCAAGGTATTGTTTAACTTGCGAGATCCATGCGACGGGCGTAAGCGCGATTCGCATGCCGTGGTTATCGCCTATGGGACACTGCCATTGTTTTCCTTTGTTTGATAAAACAACGCAGTTGGGCTCACATCATTCGGTTACCAATAAATGCTTGCCACTGTATACCCCTATGAGCATACGACCTAGTTTCCTTTGGGTTGCCATTATGCGTGCACCCAGGCTAGGCAATCTTACGCTAACAAGATTGGACGATAGAACGGGAACCGTGTGCCTCAGGCAAGTCCTCGGCACATGGCTTGATGGCGCCGTCACGGATTGAAGTGAACTACAGTGGTCGCTATTCAAGGGCTTGTCTTAACGTGCTGTTTGAGATAATTGCGGTCATAGCCCCATGCCAAATGACATCGTATAGATGTCGCAAGCTATTGTTTAACATACATGTACGAGATCCATGCAACGGGCGTCGCATGGTTATTGCCAATGGGGCAATACCATTGTTTTCCATTGTTGTGTCTTTGTTGGACATAACAGTGCAGGTCGCACGGATATCATACCTTCGGCGCACATCAGCTGGTTACCGATAAATGCTTACCATTATCTTTATTATAAAAAAAACAAAAGAAAACAATATATACGCCTATCTAGGCCTACTGTCTATTCCATAAGCTTGCTTCCGTTTAGCGTACGAGCTTCAAATTAAAAAAAAAAAATAAAAATAAAATTAGAAACACCGAACCATGCATAAGGCAAAGGACAAACTTGACTGTTTTTGAAAAGAAAATATTATCAAGTCGAGGCATTATAAGATGAATTACATGTAGTTCATAGATTCTCTTTAGCATCGCGGCTAAGTAACGAACACTAGTTTGTGAATTAAGACGGGTTAGTCACACCCTGGCTTAGTCTTGGTTAGGCGTTAAGGTAGTCTTGGTTAGGCGTTAAGGTAGTCTTGGTTAGGCGTTAAGGTAGTCTTGGTTAGGCGTTAAGGTAGCAAAACCCCTGATGTTATCGTAAGAGTTGTCTCATACGTAAAACCAGCTAACTGATATGCACTCGTATAAAGATATTTTGTGACATGTTCTGATTAGCCAAAATTATCTGAGTAGGCTACCTTGGCATTGAGACAAATAATTTTTTACACAGTTGAAAAGCAATCCTAATTTGTGAAATTACTCCGTAGACAAAATAAGTAGAACATATTGACTGCTTCGGTTGACCAATTCGCCACAGCTAAATACCAATTTTAACTTTGCCTTAAAATCGCTGTTTCTGCCTTAACAATATGTGCAACCCATTTCGATAAATTCTATTTCAGGAGACACAGATGACTTTCAAGTTAGGAACTCAAACTCCCAAATTAGTGTTCCAAGTGACGTATGGTCCAACTATGGATCAGATAGGCGCAGTGATGGAGACTTCAACCGAGTGCAAGCAGCATTTAAAGCGAGACTGTCACGCCTCCTTTGGGTGGAGAAACTCGAATACGTACTTCTCCTGGTGGTATGGTCGAAGTAACGTGAAGCTGATGTACTGGGTAGACGCCGCAACCGTGGGGTGTCACTGCAAAAAGAACAACTCTTGCAGAAGCGGTAGGTTGAAATTTCAGCAAGAGATGAAAATTCGCTTGGGTTAGCAAACTGATACACTTATCGAAGCAATATTTTTGGCGCGTGAGAAAATCTTTTAGAATAAATGTGAATATTTTGCAAGTAAACTCTCAAGTGTCGCTTAAACTTTCTTTTTGTATCCCAACATTACGCTTGGTTTCAAGTAACAAGGACGTTAGTATGTGTTTTTCTTGAGAAAGTGGCGTTTCAATTGCCACTACTGTTTTCCTTTCCTGTGCTAGCAAGAAGTTCTTAAAAATAACTCGTGGTGCACACTTATTATCGTTCTAGATTGACACTAAAAACGTATTTTGTATCAATTTAGAACGAATAGTTCCACAAGATAACAGTTAGTTCAGTTCTTTTATCTGACACCATACCTCAGACGGAGGTGCTGGAATTAAGCAATGATCTGTTCAGCAGATCACAACACGCTTAGTGGTGTCAATTTATTGCACACCAATAAATCATCAAAATTTGATACAAATCCCTTAGGAATACGAGCTGTTTTATTTTGCTGTTACGGATTAATAGAAATTTTGAACGCCCGAAGCGTACAGAGTTCGGTAGGCTAACTTACCGAGGTCGGTCGCGGGAAGTTTGAATCTGTTCCGTGGTAATTTAGAATTATTCTTCCAAGAAATACAGACAAGACAGCATAGCCGTGTGTTGAAATTTTAGACTTACGAATTTTTTCAGTTCTACACTGTAAACATACAAAATGCTCATTGTAACCCAGTGACTCGGAACCCGATTAGGCCCACGTCGCAGGTGGACGGACTGGAGACATCACGAATATAAACCAGCAGGGTTAGTCGGCTGCCAAGGTTGAAAATTAAACTTCTAGTCGCGAAAAGACTAGACCAGTGAACCAATGAAATAATATGCTCCTGAAATTTATGATAAAAAGGCCGCGACATTGCAAAAATCTACTTACCCGTCAGGGGCCGCTAAGCCTGAGGTTCCCCTTCCAATGAACCGTACAGGGCAAAGGTGTACAATGGTTCGAATAATATACACGTGGATATATCTAAATAAAGATTCCTTCAACATCTGTCCATAGCATATAAAATCGAGTTATTGTTTCACAACAGCTTTTTGTCAGAAAATAATAAAATAGCAAACGGTCACACGACCTCGGTGCCCTATCAATTAGTTTTATTGCGTCTGAAGCTGGTAACCTAGTATGATTTGCATGTATTCATTGTTGGTTTCACAAAGCATTTGTATTCACAAACACTCCAAAGGCATTACAAATTGTCTACTGACACAGTTTTTCGAGACACTTTGCTTCAGTTTTATTAAGCACTTGACTCATTTTGAAAGAGAGCAATGCCTGCCTCAGACACGAGATATTTCACGGCCTCATACTTGGTATTAACGGCGTGCTATTCATTCTTTACTGCCGCAAACCACTTCTGAAGCATTTCAGGCTCTCGAGAAAATCGAAAAAACTATATACCTGCTTTCCTCGAAGCGTCACCGTTCGCACTAGCGGAATCAATACGGCAAGTCATAGCAGCTCACATTCAGCTGAAGAACCACTGACGTCGTTGTGTCGTATACTCACCTTACTCACAGGTTAACACGACACTTTTTGGCAGGGTGAGATCGACCATATACATGTACGAGGTTATGTGGATATAGACCGATTAAAACCATAAAAAACGAAATGAATCGGGTGACATTCTCCTTCAATCCACCTCTTAATGGCTAAATGTTTTGCAGGAGTAACTATATTGTTCGCCCCAAAATGTAGTTATTCTTTCATAGAGCCTTAGACACAGCGTTGGGAAAATAGAAAGTAATGTTTAAAGATAATCTTTCCGCTTGACTTTAGTCTTTAAAGTCTAAAAACTACGTTCCAGAAGTCAATTTTTAAACTAGTAGAAACGTAATGACGCTCTTTCAAAAAGACATTTCTTTTTTCATAACTAAAACCTTACTAAATTCCCCTTACTGCAGAAACAAAATGACCGTCGCTTTCTATAAACTGAGACGAAATGGGTGAAAACAAAGGAAACCCGGAGTGTGTTCAAACAGTCACTGCTCTCTGATTCTACCCAATGAACGCACACACTACATTCAAATGAAAGAGACAGCTAGAATATGAATACTGTTTGTCAAAGGTTTTGATTTTGTGAGAACCTTTGATTTGTATCGCTTTCTTTCAGGTAAGGATTGCAACTGTGACGCCAATGTTTCGGAATGGCTGGTCGACCAAGGCTACATTGTATCAAAAGATGATCTCCCGCTCATCAAATTTTATCAGGGGGACATCGATGGATCAAACGAAATTACAAAAATAACCCTGGGTCCACTCATATGTACAAATTAACTGACTGGTAATTGCGCGTCTCGGTGTGACAACTGCAATAAAGNCATAATAGGACGACAAACGTACTTGTCTGTAGGACATATAATCCCTATAATGTTTTTAAACATTAAAAGAAGGTGTCGGGTATCTACTGCGTATTAACACCGCCGCAATATGCGCGACTGAGTTTGATACATAGGGCATGGGCTTTGCTCCAGTCCTTTCATCCTGTAACCATGTCGGCGGGACCTCCATGTTTCCTGTGTGATTAGAGAAACCCTCCAGCATTTGATTCCTCCGCAATTCTGGTTAAAGAAACATTTGTGTCGCTTTCTCAAATTATGACATGATTGAGCAAGAGGTGGGGCTTTTTCTGTCCCTTTAATCATCCACACGGATCGAAATATAGAAGGTGCCGAAAATATGAAACACTGTAATTTTTTGTGGTCACGTGAAGCTCTTTGGTTAATTTGGTCTTTGACAGAATGGAAAAGGGCGTTAAAAGCTGAGTTTCGAAGTAACCGCCAGACGACGATCAGCTTTTGCGTGGACAGGCGTTCTGCGTTACCTGCAGACCCCATGTAATGAGGACGGAGGACGGAAGGCTTCAATCTACGGTATAAAGAGCGTTTTAGTACGTTTCCTGCCACCACAGTGCCGGGATATTTCCACTGCTGAGCGGGGGAGGGGTGAACAAATGTCATATTGAATACTTTTGCAATATCCACAGATAAAGGACATCATGTTCCCATTGCGAAAAAGGCCCCGCGACCTGCGAAGTCATCGGAGTAGCTGCGGCGACTGATAAAGCAGCAGAATTTCGATCCCAGCCTATGTCAAAATGCTAAAATTACTTTAGTTAATGAATTTAAGCTAATCTATTACTGGGAGGGGTTGACATGCCAGCAGTTGGATCCGTTCCTCTGTCTTTATATTAACGAACCACGATGTAATAACTGAATTTATGTCTTCCGAATCTGAGTCGTGATCATGCGGAAGTTGCTTTCGCCCTCTCGTTACTCTAGACAGCGGCCATACGAAAAATCTGTTAATTATTCCAGTGTTGTGTGCACTGCCAGGCAAAACCCAGAAAGAAATGATCACTGCCTCATTCGGGCCGCTTAACCACTTTCCTTCACAGGCATTTCGACAAGTTAGGTATTTTTATGTGAAGGCATTTGACCAATTGCATAACGGTGCCAATTTGACGGGGTGATGGTGGTAAACAATTCATGAAATGTTGTGAAATATCCTCTATTTAACGAAAACTCAATGGTCAAAAGCTTTTCACTCTAACACGCCACAGACATGGCATAGTCAATAACAAGTCAACGACAAATTAGAATACTGCAGCAGTATCGGCCAAAATTTCAGTGTGATTTAAATTGTGAGTTCCAAGTCTTCAACAAACTCAGAATTCCGTGTTAATTCCGATACTGTACAAATATCGAATTTCAACGGGGTCAGTATGAACATATTGAACGAGGCACAAAGCCGATAGCTGTTTAATTATGTGATTAATGGATGACATTTATAAATTGACAAAATTAATGAGTAAAGTCATTTTATTGCTAAAACAAATTTCCCAGCAGTACTATAACACAGCGATCGGCAGAAGGAATATTTCAACATTATAACAACGCAACATGTTCTCAACTAATAGGGTAAACATCTTAAAATACTCAAAATACAACAACATTAATATTTCACGATTTAATAGAAACATTTTAAGAACACTACGACATGATAAATTGTAAATTAAATGGTTCAAATCTGAGCAAAATTTTTACAAAGTGAATATTACAACATTAGAATAACACAACAAACACCAAGTAATTGTAAAAGAGCTACTTTTTAAATCCGTGTATTCTGCTAAAAACACGTCATTTACCAAACGTATAATGTGCCACAAAATCTTTCGGCACTAACATGTCATTAAGTTTACGTACAGTATCATTGTAAAGAAATTAGATTCAACCTCTCTGCTACATGAGTATATGTGAAGAGCTGTTACCCGGTAGGTTTGTATTGGCCTTTACGATTGCATGAAAACAAATATGAAATTTTGGACCAACAGGGACTGCTGGAAATGACTGTGGACTGCCATTGGAATGTTCAGAAAAACACTGGCACTCTCGTGTTAGACACACGTGATTGAACGCATTAATTTTGGCTTCGAAGTAGCAATAACTCGAAGGAACTCGCAGCCCACATTTTTTACAAGGCAGCACCTCTTCGTTAAAAAATATCATTCTGAACATGTTTTCTTCTTGGCAGGACATCTAGGTCATAACAGTCAAAGCAAAGGAGTGGAAATAATGCGGCAATGCACTGTGGGTCAACATGCGTACAAATGTACACAGTATGTCTTTTTTCAATGACACAAACGTTTTGATTTCCGTACGGTTTTTACATGGAAACATACTTTTAAGAATGTCGCACCATACATGTATTTTTGTGCTGAATAATATAGGAATCCTAAACATCAGTCACATACGCCACACCGCGCTAAATGTAATAACCGTGTAATGCGACGGACCCTAATCGCCAAATGCCAACTCGCGTGTTTTGATATACACGTACTTGTTGCTAGAACAAAGCTCTGTAATCTGATGACAGCACTGCGTTTTTGATGAACCAGTGCTGACGACCAAAGCACCCCCAATTTGACTGAGGGGGAGGGTAAGGTGGGGGTTGAGGGATAGCGGTAGAGGGAGGGGGAGAGAGGAAGAGAGGGAGAGAGGGAAGATGAGGAGATGGGGAGAGAGTGTGGCACTTGTTGGATAGAATGGGCATTACAGTCAATAGTGCAAGAACGGCATTTAGGAATGAGGCTGTATCCTTCTCTGGTCTTTTCTGTGGATCCCTTTTGTCGCGTTCTTGATTATTCTGTGATATGATGTTAACATCCGAACTTTATTCATTGCAGTGCAGAGCATTCATGTTTGTGTCCCCGGCCTTTAATGGCTTTTTTACTATTTTTTACTTAACTCATTAAAAAAAAGCAATAGCTGCTTCTGATGAAATCTAGACACACTATTCTACTACACGTACGTGAATTGAAGTATATTCAGTCCATGATCTGAATAATATTTTTGCTTTCCTTCTTCGAAACATTTTAAAAACCTGCCAACCACGCGGGCGTGGCGTCACAATAGAAAGATTATGTAAATAAACAGGATAAAATAATTCCGATTGTTGCTATATAGGTTCAGTGCATATTGTTAAGCAAATACTGCACCACAATAAATTCAGAAAAAAAATTATCAATACGCAGGACAGCATTTTATGATATCCCACAAATATGATGCTGGGCATAAAACGAGTCGTTAATTCGCCTGCACTTCATTAGAATTATGGTGGCTCAAAATGTCCTCGTTCGGCTAAATTTTTTACTTTATCAGACTGTGATTCCGATGTACCACATAATTTTATTCGTTTTAGTTTACATATATCACGGGCACGGAGGCCCATATCGGTCATTAAAAATTTAAAATCCGATAACCTTCTCAAGCAACAGTGAAGCAAATGACATTATCACGAAAAAGTTGCGGCGTTTATCCCTCTTAGCTGAATATTATTCAGAGAATCAAATTTTCATGATTTTCTGAATAACAAATGGTAAGCAGGTTGGAAGAACTGACTTAGTCGTGTGTGATATTTTATCTCCGGGGATACATGTATGCGCTGACGATATCACTAACAAGAGGAGGCAGTGTGACCTGGTTGATAAGTGCCCGCTTTCTTCACTCGAGGTCGTGGGTTCGAGTCCCACTAGGTCACACTGCTACATGTAAGCCCTTGAGCCAGGTTTCTAGCACCTCAGCTTGGTGCAATGGGCCCATATGCCAGGCATTCGCATGTCTGGTACAACGTGTATCAGTTCGCCTGCAATTAAAAAAAAAAAAAAAAAAAAAAAAAACGGCAGGGAGTCTTCCACATACCAGGTTATATGGAACTCAGTAACAGGTTTCTTTTCTGTGATTGTATATCATTACATCGTAGTTACTGTGTGGGTCGACTACAACAATAATGAATTCCAGTGTCTCTGACAGAAAACGAATTGCTTTTACGCATGAATGAATTGGTCAGTGTGCCAATGACATTTAAAGAATGCAGTTGGGTACAGGTCTAAATAATCAAGCAATGCGGAATCCGAGAAACCTAGCGCGCTAACGAATAAAGCCGAATGTGCTGAAAATGAACGGGCTTGGAATGCCCTAAAATCACGCAAAATCACGCAAAAGTTGCAAGTGCTTGTGTAAGGGTGTCCTAGCAAAATGGCGGCCACGGAAATGATGGGATGGAGTTCATCGTTTTCGTTTCAATAGTGACGATTTCTGGGTGCAATTGCAGTAGTGTACGTTTTATTTCATTCTATTGGCACAAACGAGATTGATGTTGCTGCAACGAATGGCGCTATGTGTTATTCAGAGTTAACTTTACCAACCACTTAGACGAATTTGCCTTTAGCAAAGTTAGTCTACTACTTCAGAACTTCATATTTGAACAATTTCCACATTTTAACGGGATAATGCAAGGTAAGAAGGGTACTAACATTCGTTTCGTTTGATTGTTCGCAATTTAAATAATTCTTCAAACAATCGTTTTATCGGTGATCGATTGCTGTGCCGAGCCTGCTATACATGTACGTCTATCAATAACGACTACTAATTCACTTCGCAGCATTCAAGAAACATCATGTACCTACAATTGCAAGTCATCGTAATCTATTTTTTGGGCGTTGGGTTAATGTGCGAAGGATTAGGAGCAATGTTCAACGCAGTACGTCCAAGAGATGGAAAGAGATTAACTAACGCATCTCGTATAGGTAAAGTTTTAAAGAGCTGGAAGCACACGCATTGCGTACATTTATGTTTTCTGGAGTATCGTGCCACGGGACATTGTTTGTCGGTTAACTTTCACCAGAGTGCTAAACTTTGTGAACTGAACGACCTGCACGTGCGTGATGATGAGACAAACATCGTTTTACAGACCGATTCCTCGTGGACGTGGATAAGTATGAATTTCGGTAAGGAAAGCTTATTTAAGTAAACATATTCACCCGGACTGATGTGATTTAAGTATGCCATTTTTTAAATTATTTTGCAAACTGATTTTTCAGCACTTGCTCCCATTATGTTTGGCATGATAACACAACAACTCCTTCGTTGTACGACGGGAAATTTGTCGCTTCAGTTTAACTTAACAGTTTTTAGTTATTCTCTGTAAATTCTCAAGCTAAACATTTTAACCGTGTCATTCGTCAAATTTGGGTGCAGCATCTTTAGAGAGACTTCAATAAGGTAAGCTTCGAAAGATTTTGTCATCGAAAAGTTCAGGTTCAGTCTTCGCAGATATACAAATATGTATCTTTAAAAGATAGTGAGAATTAGATAATAAACTTCGTCTTCTCAGGACCGCCGTCATCACCAACGTTAAATGTAAGTGGAATCAACGCAAACAACGTCACACTAACCTGGAAAGCGCAATGGAATGGTGGATTCATGCAGACGTTTAAAATAGAGTACAAAGTGTCCAATGCACCTGTTTTCAGGTAAAAAATTTCGAAATTCTTCCAAAGTTGACTAAATAAATTGATAAAGAATGCTGTCCAAGACTAAAAAATGTGCATTTCGTCTATCACAGGTACATGTAAGTTTATTACACGTTCATGTAGATGGTTCTCGTGCGCAGGGAACTTCCCTGTGTTTTTCTAGACAAGCATGCTTGCGGGTACAGATACATGTAGATGTACGCAGCATCGTGTCGGGATTTATATGCACAACTCTGATTTGTTGCATGTGAGACCCAATCTGCAGCGAAGTATGTACACTGGCGTGTGCCTCCCGAGAGCACGTGTTCGCTTACAACAGATGCAAAAAACTAAGGTGTAGCCGACTTACTCGATGTCACAAAACACCCAAGAATCTAGACCGTCGGCCGAAACCATCCGTGACACCTATTAAGCCAAATAAAGTCTGGCGGCCCACTGATTTGGACTAGCCCTGGACGTAACAAATTTCCACCAGTTGTAAAACCTAATGACTTCACCCCTGTTCTTCAGACCTCTCTCTCCAAAATGTTGATACAATCCCGGAAGCAGCGCGCCAAAAGTTTCGTCCCCTGTGGCTATGAGACGTTCCTGTTATTTAGTGCGTGCCCTATGCAGTAGAGCGAAGTTACTCTAATCCATGAGTACATTAATTATCTCATTGCCCTAATCCGTTACTGCTTTCCAGTATCTGATGCTTATGGGATACGTTTCATAGAGTGCGTTTTCGTAAGATGACGAGATGACACAAGATCACGCAAAGTGAATAAGCTTGGATTGCATCGGGGGTGCACATAAGCTAAATTTGTTTGAGAATTTTCCTAAAGGCTTGTTCATGCATATCTCTTTTGAAATTTCACTTCAGAATAATCACTTCCTAGATTATTCACGCCAATTTATTACGCAATTCCAAGAGCGTAACATAATCGTCATCTTGTGAAATATTTTAATAAGGGATCTCGATATTGACAAAATTTTTAGAAGATCGAACCGCCTACACTTACGTGACGTTGTATACGCTGACATACATGTACACTGTAGTTAATAAATCTAAGCTCAGTTTTAACGGTGAAACTTTTGGTGTATAAGTCAAAACCTTTACTTACATGTATGACGACGTAAGACAATCAGTTTACAGAGAAACGTAGTTAAAGGCGTTTAAAAATGTGAATTTCATGTACATGTAGGTGGTTTCAGTTTAGTCTGCTGTAACGGTAAAAGGTAATTGGGTGACCTGAACACTTTTACAAATTTAGTAGTTAAAGACCGAAACATACAATATGTAAAATTTAAGAAATTCATTGGTGATTTAGAGCAACGTCGAACCCCTGACATCTACGCCTAATTTCCAACAAAACTATGGTCAGTCGAGTGAGCCGTAATAACCGATGAAACATCGACGATTCTGTTCAAATATGTTTTTTTATAAGACAGACTCGTCCGTGAGGTGCATAAAAATCGCTGGCACACTCGGGATTGCAACTTTTACAAAAGCGTAGAGGCCGACGATATCCACCCCTCACATGCTGACGAAGGTGGAGTTTGTAATTAATGCCAACCAGTGGAAGTATGCTTTCACTATACCAATGTAACAGTAATCCATCGAAATCACGGCAAACAAAGTCGCCATCTGCACTTCATAAGTGCATCGTGTCTTCATCTCTATGGGGTTTGGGGAAGCACAACGATGTGCCAATCCCTCGCTGGAGCCAACATCCCTGAATTCACTTTCTCTCCAAAGCGACAACAGCAAACTGTCAGAGTTGACAACTATCGTATTTCTAGGACTAAAAGATGAGCACACTTTTAGGATATGTAGCGCATTTAATTGGATTTGACCTCTTAAAGAGGAACTTGCACGCTTATTCCTAATAACTCTGGAATACTCGGTCACATTTCGCTCACATACATGTACATATAGTGACGATGTGAATACTTTGTATGAAGTAGGTTGAAATTCTCAAATGTTTTTTAAGAACGGGTTTTGTGTCGAAATATAGTACCGCCGTTAATCGCCCAACGGCGTGTCCACTAAGTACACTGTACCGTGATGTGGTGTTGGGGAATAACACTGCATGATGCGGATTATGTGAGCCCCAAGATACGTCATTAGTGTAAAGGTCACTGATTTGCATTATTTCATTGTTTTCACATTTATAACTTGTCAATGAATAAAACTGCACTTTGTTTAGCGACATGTAGATTATGTTCAAATAGCATTGTCGTTTAGTTCCTGCTATACATTAGCATACCTGTAGTTAGGAGCTTGCTAATACATTTCTAAAAATGGAAAGGCGTTTTCAACGAGCAACATAGCAAACAGTTGCCTCAGACACTGTCCTCTTTCTCCTTTGGAATTCTCGGGCTTTGCGTTCGTTCAAATACCTTTGCATATCACGAATCTCGATATAATAACCACTGGTACAAACACTTACGTTGTACATGTATAACCTATATATATCCATGTACATGTTCCGTCCCGGGCGTGCCCTTAAGCGGGAGTCGATCCGACGATCTATTGTCAACACATCTGTATCCACAGAAACTGTCAGCCCCCCAACATCGAAATTATATCGTAGTTAGAGTAGTGTAAATATGCACAACGATTTTTGTACATGAATAGCATTGTAGAGATGATCAAAGAGTTAGAAAGAAAATTAAAATTATGGCTGCAGTTATATTACAGTTTTACAGTGCGTTTGATATAAATTCCAGTAATAGATTACGCAATCACATTATCAGCCATTACATTTTTAGCTTAAACTCTGGTTGACCTTCCACTGCTATTCTCGATTTCGACACTTCTCCTTTGTGATATCTAAGTAGATGATAAATTTACCACTAGACCCTCGCATGATACAGTGGAGCCCGCTTGTCGGCGATTGTATCCACTTTTATCCGCTGTTCACGTCAAGTGGAGTGTCGGAGTTTAAGGCAGTTAATGTTATGTAGAACCCTAGAAAAATGTTCACCAGTGCTTTGGCTAGCATCGTATCTCAGAAATGGCTGACCTAATTCACATAAAATTTTCAGATACTCGTGCTATGCTTCATGCCCTGTTCTGTGGCGCTTTTGTTAACGTTTTGAAGAATTTTTATAATTTTTCATAAGGGGCTATCACCATACGACCCATAAGATTTTGATGGAAAAATTAAAATTGTATAAAGAAAAAACAAAACGATTATTAAAAAATAGTAGCAGCGTTTGTGGGGTTTTATCTTGAACGTTTACATGTATATCATACAAAACTTGGCCGTGTTATTGTTCCTCTTGCTTTGACATGCATGTACACTTATTTTTTCTTAAATAAGCAAGGTCACGTGCCCTTATTTCATTGGTATGAAATAAAAACCAATTTCTATAAAATTTTGCTTTCAGGAAATGTAGGCGTTTGCTGAGTGAGGTTTTGAGATATTTTGCTAATTGTATTTTTCGATAAAGTTCTTCATAAGGTTAGACAAGAAATCACTTGATTTTTACCCCGTGAGCCAAGATTGCATCAGGCAAATGAGATGAAAACGAAATGACCTGTTTACGTATAGTAAAAATTAGATGATAATCAAATTTGCTCATTTTAATAACAATACCCGGAGATGTAACAATGAATCGTTAAACAAGTCATTTTACGTGACTTCAATGAGAAATGATTAGTTTTTTGACATGCTGTCACAATGACTTGGCTATTGTCATGGAATGGAGATTAATGGTAAACTTTCATTGAAATTTGTTCGTTTATTTGCATATTTCGTAAAAAAATACGTAATTTGTAACGACGATTAAGTTCACACAGAGGCTGCTAAATAGAATAGTACATTTTCTTGGCAGTTACTTTCCGTATCGCAATGTTTGGAAAAAATACGTGTACTGTACAAATGTACATGTATCTCACTCGGAGCTGGTGCTCCACGAATGAAAATTCTAGGAAGGGAATTAACAGTCTCATGTAATATTTTAAAACGACGAGTTCCGTAGAAACCATGACAAACATAGATTATAATTTTTGTGATCATTAATATGAATTCAATTATTTGACAGTTTTATCACGTCCATTGGTAGTAGTATGAACTACTGTTCACCTTTTCTGATGTCTGAACAATGACATAAATGACAAAAAAGTTTTTCCAGGAATGATACTACGATTGAAGATAAGCCTATTATGAACTTATGGGCGCCAAAGTGAGGGTGAGGTTGAGAACAAGCAATACCAAGGCCCGGTGCTTAAACATTTTAGTCGAATCTAAATATTTTTTGGAATCTTATTGTCTAGGTTTGTGAGTACTTAACTTTGTATCATTCTGTGCTCGAGTACATTCTGACTCCAACAATAAGGCTAAAAGTTTGACTCGAAAATGTCGAGTTTTACTAGAATCTGGGTGTCATGATTATGGACTGGTAAATCATAACCACGAGCCATAATATACTCGAGTACAGAACAAAATTTTTTGAATTTGTACGAAAGTACAGTAGCTCTATCAAATATGAAAAATATAATTTCGAACTTGATTTCCAGTAGAATGAATAGACCTTCGGCATGACCAGATCCACCCTGGTTACACCAATGCTAGTTTAACCCGAAATCCGGACACGATATGTTCAATGATTTGGCTATCTTTTCCACATTTTTTACCCGTGAGATATCAAAAGGAATTGTTGTATTTTTAATTAACGGGGCTAGCGCTAGATACCTGTCTTCAATCATTTGTTTACACTTCGCATAACCCTGTTTCCCTTTGCACCATGTTTCGTCACTGAATTCAAAATACTTTAAGAAAATGGTGCTATTAAATTGATCACAGATCTTTGAACCGTTGCCATATACGTGTTCATACAGTTTGCAGTACGTTATTTGTGTTTGTCGTAAATAGTCAGTTCCTGGTTTTGCTTGCCCGTCAGGATTACTGTTATGAAAGGCGTGATGCATTTTCCACGTGACATCTTGTGGTCTCACATTTAAGATGTTTTTATGTTTGACGTTATAATAGTTCATAAACTCTAGGTCAGTCAAATCCAGATGCCAATCGTATCTTTCTCGTTCGTAATACCACGCGTAGTTGCACAGTATACAAACAGGGCTTATAATATTCACTTGATAGATTTCGTAAAATGCTTCGTCAAATGACTTAGTGTTGAATCGCCTCTTTGCAAAAGTTCGGAAGTTTGAAAACGTGTCTCTCCAAAAGTATGTTGGGAAATAGGTCATACAGTCGGCTACAGCCGGATACCCAATAGCAATGTTAACTGTCTGAAACCACTTCAAAACCCATGAATGTCTCATTCGAGAAGATGCTCCGTATGCTACTACCCTTCCTTCCCTGATGACGTCATTAGGCATCGCAGGAATTGTGAAAATAACGTCCGTATCAATCCATCCAAGGACTTCCGCTGACGAATACCGGTCCATGAAGAAACTGCTGTACAACTGTCGTTTATAACCGAAGTCCCCGTGGTTTGGATCAGGACAGTCAGCCAGTTTCTTGGGATTCTCCGGAAGGGGCTCAAACTTAACAACCGGTCGTATGAAATCAAATTTCTTTTTCGCCAAAATTTCACCCACTCTGTGGTCCTCTTTGCTCTCGTCATCCATGATAACAACAATTGTATCTCCATAGATTGGAGACCAATAAAGTACCAGAGTTCGCATCACCATGCAGAAAAATCGCCCCAAAAGATTCTTACCTGCCGTATTGACGGTCGACACGCGCACAAGTAACTCAACCACGTGTGGGTTGTTTTCACTTTCCATTCCATTCACGGTGCCATTCTGTGTTCCAATAATTGCACGCACTATCGGGGAATACACTTTAAGACTCATGTCCCATTCATATAGGGATAAAAGGATTACGAGAAAGGAGAGAACTAGGGCACAGGCCAGTGCAACGCACCAAGTCTTGACTCTAATTCTCATTGCAGCACCTGAAAGATATGTCAACATGTGAATGGATGTTTCACGCTGCAGGGTTACCCAAATGTCAGATAACTGCGCGATTAGATAGTTTTATTTCATAAAAGAAAAGATTAGTACTGTGCACCCTATCAACACTCAGAAATGTGTAACAAGATAGAGCAGAGTCACGTGTAGGGTAGATGTTTTACACTTTATGAGACACTTTAAGACATACCAAATCTAACAGAACAAAGCTGGGTGTTATATTTTATGTAGTAAGAGGCATATAAACCTCAGCTCATGATAAAAACTAAATATATTTCAATATGGCGGCTTGCGTTACAACAACGTTTTCTTACAACTCTCGTCTAAGAATCGTACAGTATATGCGAGACTAAAACTAAAAGCATACAAACATCACACTGGTGTTATCAAGTTACCTTAAATCGAAGAAGCACATTCGCAATAAAACATCTGGCAAGATACGCTAAATGTGTAATAGAAACAGACAATATCACTTCATGGAGAACTCAACTACATGCATAAACACACCTGTAAAGCTAAGTTGAAACTGCTAAACTGTTAGTCGATGGAAACGACATACCGTCGCACAACTCCAGCAGGCAGTAAGCCGTTTTAACACCAAAATTTTGACTGGTGTTTGTAACAACTGATAAGCATAGTTTTACAGTTATTGGAAAGGTCAACGAAGATTTCCGAACGGATTCCATTCCCGTGGGGACCTCTAGTGGCAGCTTTAATGTTGCGCCAGCCTCAATATCTACCACGTTCTTTGACAAAATTCATTACAATATGGCATGCAACAAGGAGAGGATGCACTCGCTCATATTCCAATGAGTTTAACTTGTGATTCATGTAGCCAGTGGTAAGCGTAGCATTGTGATAACCTCTCTATGCTCATGCACGTGAATAATCAAAATCGAATTAGACACACAAGTAGTTTTGGGACAGACCCAACTGCTTCTGTGCCCTTCAGCGCCAAATCTGTGCCATTTTGACTGTACAGTTTTTTAAATAAAGCTTTACATGGTTGTGTTGAATTGTTTTGAATCCTGTAATTACCGTTTGAATATTAATTAATAAAGTGCATTCTGGGAATAAAACCCTTCCTCTAAATTGGATTAAAAAAATATATTGCGCAAGCGAAACAATTCGGTTACATGTATACCGGTGAAGAGTTAAGGAAATGCGCAGAGGAGCTCTTGCGGCAGGCCTTGGAGCGTGAAGAGCGTACCCAAAAACGGGAACTGGAAAAGGCAGAGCTTGCACGGCAACAAGCACAGCGTGCCCATAGACAAGAGCTGGAAAAAGCATAGCTTGCACGGGAACAAGCACAGCGGGCCCAAGCTATTGAAATCGAAAAGCAGAAGACACTGCAACGCCAGATTGAGCTCAAAGCGACACCTAGTGGTGGGGCTTCAAGCAGTTGTGTACGTACCAGTCGTCCCAAACTGCCGGGGTTCGACGACCGTGTCGACGACATGGATGCCTTCCTAGCCGGATTTGGGACATTTGCCACAAGCCAAAAGTGAGATAAATCGGAGTGGGCTGTGGATCGGAGTCCACTGTTGACTGGTAAAGGCCTACAGGTATTCAACAATATGACGTCCGACCAAATTAACAACTATGACCAACTAAAGGTGGCACTACTGCACAGCTATGAATTAACCGAAGATGGGTTCCGACGGAAGTTTAGAGAGTTAAAGCCTGAAAAGGGTGAAAACGTGTTCCAATTCGGGGCAAGACTGAAAAGGTTCTTTGACCAATGGACACAACCGGCGGAGGTCGAGGTGACTTATGATGGACTTACTGATCCGACAGCAGTTTTTGGGAGTATGCCATCCTGAGATGTCTGTATTCCTGACGGAGCGGAAACCGAAGACCTTCGACGAGATGTCAGCCATTGCTCAACAGTACATGGACGCCCATTGTACTGGTTTGTTGGGCAAAGGGTTTGCAAAGAAAGACTTGGGACAGGTAGCCAGAAGACAGGCACCGCCAAGCAACACAGAAGAATGAAGGACAGAGACTCTTCGTTCGTCAATGACCAGAAACAAGGGTGACATGGAGTGTTTCAATTGTCTTCGCAAGGGTCATCTAACCAGGGCCTGCTGGATGAAACAATCACAGTAGAAAAGGTCCGCTGCAAGTGAGCAGTCGTCCTCCACGCAACAAGAACGGACTAAGAAAGAAGACACCAAGAAGGCGGACATGTGTCAAGCTGTGGTAGCGATAAGTAGCCCGGTAGAGCAGCACATAGTTGATGGCTTTCTGAAATTAGTCGATGGGACATCGATACCCGTAGAGAGAGGAGCCTGTGACAAGCACAGAGAACCTCCAGCTGACCACAATATGCCCGTTTGCGACAGTTACGTTAATGAAATAAAAGTACGCATGATGGGTGACACTGGTTGCAGTAGTGCAGCGGTCAAAACGTCCCTAGTCAAAGCAAGTCAACTGACGGGGAAACAACACATCTGTGTGTTAATAGATGGGACAGCACTTAGCGAAGATTGAGGTAGATACTCCATACATCGTTGGTGAAATCGAGGCGATGAGTATGCGAACAACGATATACGAGATCGTCATTGGGAACGCTGTTGGCGTCAGCAAGGATCCTGGTCCCAATTGGCAGCCACAAGGTAGTGTCATGTCTGCAGTCACTACTAGAGCAC
Source organism: Phoronis australis (assembly GCA_002633005.1). Classification (NCBI taxonomy): domain Eukaryota; kingdom Metazoa; phylum Phoronida; family Phoronidae; genus Phoronis; species Phoronis australis. The sequence continues at coordinate 75,890 of NMRA01000596.1, read as the reverse complement.
AGGCTAAAAAGAGAGAGAAACCTATTAAGCCTTTGGCGGTGACTCCACCCGGAGTGGAAAGTCTCGACGTCAGCAAATTGTTAGGACGAACAACAAGATGATCCTTCCCTACCGAAATTCACAGAACTTGTTGAGAAAGACAAACCAGCAAGAACACGTGGTAGAGTTCAATACTGGTATGAGAAGCCGAAGGGGGTCCTATACCGAGTGCATGCTCATAACACCAAAGAATTGCGTCAGATAGTTATTCCTGTCAAATATCGACAACAAGTAATGGTGCTAGCTCACGAGTCAATCGTTGGTGGACACCTTGGTGTGAAGACGACCAGTGATAGAATAGCCAGTAACTTTTATTGGCCAGGAGTTGGCAGTGACATAAATCGTTTCTATAGAACATGTGACATCTGCCAGGGAACAACCCCTAAGAGCAGGATCTCTAAAATGCCATTGGGTGATATGCCACGTATGGAAGAACCGTTCCAGCGTATAGGTGTCGATTTGATTGGTCCTGTGTCGCCAATCACAGACAGAGGCAACCGGTACCTTCTCACCATCCTAGACTATGCCACAAAATATCCAGAGGCAGTACCTCTACTAAGAATAGAAGCTGAGCGAGTTGCAGAAGCACTAATTGAAACCTTGTGTAGAATTGGCGTTCCACGAGAGGTGCTTAGTGACTGTGTGCCACAGTTTACCTCAGAAGTACTGAAAGAAGTTGCACGGTTTATATCCATGAAGCAAATGTTAACGGTGTACTGAAGAGTATGCTTAAAGGAGTATGCCACCCCAAAAAGATGTTCTACTCCATAACGACACGTACGGTTGCGTTACCTGACACATGACGGCAGACGGAGGTGTTGAAATTATCCAATGACGTCATTGGTTTCACACGCAGTCTGTTCAGCAGTTCATAACACGGTTTATTGGTGTCAGCTTATCGCTTGAAGTCATCGCTTAACACCAATAAATCACCAAACTTCGACATTTCAGGACATTCAACAAAAGGAAACACAAAAATAACCTATGAATTAATAAAGACATATTTAGTTCCATGTAAGTGAGAGAAAAGTTCTGCAACAAATGTCGTGCCCTACAATCCATCTTTTGCAGCATTTATTCAATTGAGTTAAAATTCTATGAACTTGTCAAGTCTGTCATTGCAAATTCCAAACCAACATAGCCAAATCCAAGCATAAAAAAAGTATTCTTCGAAACTGTAAATACTGTCATCAATAAATTTTAGCCTTATACTCTTCCAAAGAACTGAGCATCAAACTAGAGTATTAACTTCACATAACAAATGCAAATAAAACAAATGACAACCCTAATTAACACCTTTAAAACACTGGTAAAATGCAACTTTAATATACACAAGCTAAGTTTAATAACAACATGTTTCAGAGTAAGAAAGCTAAAGACTTCAAATTTCAAAAATTCCGAATAGTATCAGAAGGAGAAGTGAATAAAAATCCTTAGGTCTCAATCACAAGAACTATCAATAATTTGATGACTTATCTAGTAATTTCTTTAAAAATCCAATTTAACCCATGATCAATCAGATTCTAAATTCACACACCTTTCCAGACAAACTCAGAATTTCGAAAGTTTGTCCTTTTACAACCTTGCCAAGCAGATTTAGTAATTTTGTACAAATTTCAATATTGCCGTTGATTTTTAATGTTTGTAGTAATTTCAGTGAAAATTCCGCAGAACCAATTTACTAACAATTGGGTCATGCGTTTATGTCCTTTTAGTAAAGTCTAGTAAAACAGAAGACACACAAATAACAAAATCACGGCATCTTGAACATTTACAAATGTCCAAGTTGAAACCTCAAAACTGTTATTGATCTTTTCAAAATTATCAGTTACTTTTCATTTCATACAAATTTTTGAGACTCTTTATGTAAATCATAAAACTCTTTGCTATTGTGTGCCCTCCTACAAAAGTGGACCTTTCCAAAATAAATTTTAACAGCGAAATGTTACTCTTCCGAGCTTATTGTATGTAGGCCTACTATAGGGAAATGGCAGCTCTTTAAATGATTGCTTGGTGAGATTAGGATGCTGAACTATTGGAGGAAATTTTCGGTGAAAACCAATGTGCTTTGTAAAACCGGTGTAAACTCATAGGAACACATTTTTATTTCATTTTCGGAACAACACACAATTAGTTTCAAGCACTTGTCGACAGAAAGTTTACTTTGTTTCCAATTATTAGGTCAAGTAGTAGTCCCTGTTGACTCTTAATGAAGTCAGCCTACAGTCACCAATTCCCCAAAATGAAGGACGACAAATTTTCCTGAAGAAGAGTTGAGGCATCTCACGACCTTGTTCGGATTTTTTACATCTCTCTGCCATTTTTCAAAAAAAACAATTCATCTGAGGGCAGTCTAATATGTGCATACAGAGTGCGGACATCTTCCACAATACACCGAACATACAGGCATACATACATACACACTTACACACGTACGTTGGCACGAGTGTCGAATAATTTTGATTAAAAGTTTGCGGCCTAATTTGCCCGCGATTTCTAACCCTGACAATCTTTGGTAAGAGAGCTAACATGGTGTGTGTGATCCAAAGGGATTCTTTTGATATCTCGAGTTTGACGAGATTAAACAAGATAACAGAGATGAAAGGAAAGGCGTTGCAAGTCCCTCGTAAGTGACTGGTCTTACGTCAGCAATAATTCCTGGCAGAGTGAATCTCGAAAGAATGTACATGTATGTCATGAACTTCACTCCGCGGAGAATTGACAGGAAATTCAAGTCAACTGCACTTTACAGGTCAAACACTGTGGTCGATAGATAATTTGCTTGGCGATACCAACACAAAGCACTGGTCAATCGTTTCGAACTTGGATTGGTTATATTACTCCAATCTATCGACTAGTTTTCTTTTTTCAGAGCTCGTGAATTACATGAAAGTGCTTTCAGGTCTAGGGAAAATGTAATGGGCGACTGCACACGCCTATATGAGCTGTTCGATTGGCTGAAGCTGTATAATGTTTACACTGTTATGATTTTATTTAATCGATTAAATCTTACAAATAACTTCAGGAGTTTTTAGCACGAAAACGACACGTTGACGAACACAAACAAATCGGGGCTGCGTTTTGTAGAACAAAGACGTTAGTCATGGTCTTGCGGAACGAACACTTGGCTCCATGTAATATTGAAGAAACATTGGTTTACTGTGTCTGATATATGTGCCATAATACAACATTCCGCATATTCGAAAAACTAGCCTTTCTTTCGCGAGATTTTTCGCGGTATTGTAAGACTTCGCTTTTCTTTCTAGTCACTTGGCCTGTGGCACGCACCAAAGGTACATGTACACTGTACTTATTATTTTGACTGTAGCTGTTTATTACCAACTAGTGTGGTTATTTCCAGTACATTTGCTGACGGTGTTTATGATCATGGACGAGGAGTACCAGTTGAGGAGACCCTTGACCGACTACTTCCATTTACCGAATATGTGATAAGGATCACTGCTACAAATGTGAGGCCGCTTGGAGTAAACACAGCTGTTACTGAAACCAGTTTTACTACCCACTGTAAGTTCATTAGCGTAACACTTACATTAAAAGTGGTTGAGAAAAGGGTTTTTTTCTTTACATCATCGGATGACGATACTCTTGAATACACTGGGTTGAAATTCAACTGAAAAAAGATATCCACCGAAGACATAGCTTAACACTGGCGTTTTATAACAGAAAAACCGGTTACAAGAACAAAAGCAATTGCAATGAAAACAAAAGTAACAAAAATTATAGTTATTGATCTTTGCAGAATAGCAATAAGGATACTGATTTATGATATCACCATACTTTGATACAGTGTGTTTCAATTTTCTCAGGGTTGCATACAGTGTATAAGCCCCGGCGTTCTATGAGCACGTGAGAAAACCAACTCCTTCCTTTAAGTATGCCCCTAAATTTGTTTAAATCAAATGTGAGCTTTACTATTTGATTTCGTTTTTTCATTCTGCGATTTTCCTCAAGGCATAAAGTTGGAAAAGCCTCCACTGAGACCGTTTGTCACATGTCGTAGCTCTACGCAGAGGCAAGTGATGGACGCAAGTCATTTGAATCAACATGTCTTGAAATAGTGCTGTCGTATTCAAAACGGTTGTAACTCGTCTTCCGGCAATTTACCGCTGAGAAATTGGTTTCAAATTTTTACTTGAGGAACTTAGATGTGATTTCTCTGACCCGTTCCACGACAGTTGTGGTAACTTACATGTATTTACATGTAGAACGCAAAAAACTATTCATATCTAACTATATTTGGAACATCGTATCCACAAATTAATATTTGCAATCACATGGGACTTTCAGATAAGTTGCTTTCTGCACTGGTCTCCAAAAATAAGGCTTTTATGATTTACATGAAGAATTGCAAAACTGCATATTTAAAAAATTGTGTCAGCCTTTTTGACATCACACACTGTGAAATTTAAACGTGTTGTTTATAGCGAGGTTTTGTGATAAATATACATGTACCTTTCTTTAGCGCTTAATGCTACTAAAAGAAATAAATACCACATTGGCAAAAATATAAATATCAAATTAAACCTTCTTTTTACTTTCATGAAAAAAATACTTCCACAAAATTAAAATCAACAGCTTGTTGAAATTTGGCAAATAAACAGATATTTCAATATTTAGCTTCTTTCATGAAACAGATATAGGTCTCCATGTAGGACAAACAAGGAGAAAGAGACTGACTTTTTTGTCTGCAGTTCCTAAGATATTTTGATTTAATTTTAAATTGTTTTACATCAATACAGATGGTTGATAACTTCAAAGTTTTGGCTTCGTTTACAGACGCATCCTCGTGTTCAGGATACAGAAATGGCAGTTTCATTACCAGCGGTAATTACTTCATTGACACTGACGACAACAACAACGGCCTTGACCCTTTCCTTGTTTACTGCGACATGTCGACGACACCACCTGGCACTGTGTTTCACCACGATCAGGTTTGGTCTAGCAGCAGACGCATCCATGTTTCTAATATCTACATACTTGCAATGGTCAACCCAGGAAAATTATCTTCGGCAAAAAGAACTGACTATGGATTTAGACCACTTGGCGTTGTAAAACTGGGGCACGTTCAAAGAAAACTGACTTAGCTAAGACGAGTATTAAACTTGTTAAACTTGTCAATTTGAAGACAAACTTAAAATTATGCCAAGTCCGTTCCAAGAAAATACTCCTCAGTTTGACTTAAGTTTTGTCTTAAATTTGGCGTAATTTATCGGAAGTGGAAGTTTCAAAGTTTGGAAGATGAAACAATTTGTAGATTTAATTAAAAATGAAATTAAGTTAGTTTCTTGGAACGGGCCTCTGATATCTACAGGGATTAAGAAGAACTATCTGTTCTTTCTTTGAATTGCATCCGGTCCATGAAGAAGTTTTTTTTTTGACACCAGAACAGATTGGACTTTTGCGGCTTTAAGAACTTGGCTAGACTTTCCATGTACATGCACAGTATATGTTGCCGTGTACTGTATGTTGTGGACATGTAGTGGAGCAGTCTCGGTTCTTCTCCCTTAGCCGGCCAAATGTTTACGTGTTTCAACATTAATACTGTACCACCGCCGGGACACGTCGTGCAGCCGTGGATCTAAAGTATATTACAGCGACCTACAAAACTGATACCCTATCTGTCAAAACTCAATACATACATGTAGGTTTTTAACCATTTTGTAGTGCTGTATGCCCATGCATTTGATTTTAATCATGTTACATGTATATGGAAAGACATAAGCACATGACCCTCTCGACGAGAGACTTAGAAATCAAAGTGGGTTATACACAATTTCTATAATTTCATGAAACATAGATGTATGTGATTGCAGAGGTTTAGTTTGGGTACCAAAACTGTAATTATTTAAACTTGGTTGGCCTTCTAGTTTTTCTTTACGATTCATGTAACAAAAGGATTGGCAAACATGATTCAGGGGTGGTGACCATTTGCAACCCTCCAGCATTGTAAAGTTGTGAACATGCAAATTAATGCCACCATTATGCAAAATTGAATTTTTCCTCATAACGTCTATTCTGATAGTCAGAGGAATCATTATTTTGAAGATTTAATTTGTTTTCCTATCTAATAACATTATTTCCATAGCTTTGTATGGATGTGGATAGGTACATATACTGTATACAGACATGCTTAATATACTGGCCACGTGGTATTAAACAAAATATGCATCACCATTTTAGGAGAGTCAGATGAGTTTTCATTCTGGTACCCAAGAAGCCAAAGAAGTATTCGAGGTGACATACGGCCCAAGCATGGATCAAATAGGCGCGGTAATGAACGCTTCCAGCGAGTGTAAGCAGCATTTGAAGAGAGACTGCCACGCCTCTCGTGGGTCAAAGAACGACGGTAACACCTACTTCTCCTGGTGGTATGGTCGAAGTAACGTGCAGCGAAAGTACTGGGCAGACGCAGCAACCGTTGGGTGTCACTGCAATAAGAACAACTCGTGTTTGAGCGGTAAATACATAACACAAAACAATAACCTGGGATTGTTATATCAGCCATGCATACTCACAGTTTCTGACAATTAAAAACGGGACATCAATCTGAAAGGCCTTCAGGAGGCTAAGTTTATAAGAGAAATGCAAGATCTCGCATGACCACACAAAAGCACGTTTGTGAAAGGCGAATGTTTGGCTAGTATGCCCCAGACCTTAGTAGCGTAGCCTAAGAAAACGGCAGCCACCGAAAGTGATTCTATTATGAAATTGGGATATTGAATAAATGAATAAAAATAATACCTTGTGAGATAAAATAGCTGAAGATTCTGGATAAAGTTCTCGGTTAATAAGTGTTTAGGTCTGTGGAACGCAGTCCTAGTTCTACACCAGCCCATCTCACCATACGTGATTAAATTAAGCTAATCCCTTCTAACACAACGTTGTGAGAAATGTAATGGTCGGGAACAGAGAAGCACTCTGACCCCATTCAGTTGCCGGACATATGGCGATACATACAGGGAAACACTAGCAAAATGTTCATCAATTTCTTTGCGTTTTTGGGTAACCTCACATTCTTCCCATCTTTCTTTGACAATTTCAAAAGAACATGTCCCCTTATCGATACAAGCGAAATCTAATAAATGTATTTGCATACTATTAACTATAGCAGGAACTAAACAACAATGCTGTTTGCACCTCATCTATACTAAGCGAAATGCAGTTGTATTCATTGACAACTTTAAAAGTGAAAACAAAATATTCTACAAATTAATCGGCGACTTTAGCACTAATGACGTACTTCGGGGCCTTACATTACCCACATCATGCAGTTGTTATTCCCCAGCACCACGTCGCAATCTGCGTTCTGACAGGTGTGTCGGGGCCAGTGGATTTGAAGCCGAGCTAGTAACAATTGAAAGTTACTGGCCTGGCGTAGCAGTAACTTTCAGATATTGGCTCTGCGTGGATGTGGTCTTATGTCAGTGATTTCAAGAATGGAATAATGACTAATTGTGTTTGCCTCTCACCTCTTGAACGTCAACAGTTTTACTTTTGAACCTTCTGGATAATAAATCTTTACCTTGAGTTTGGAAAACAAATGTACAGGTCAATTTATGACAAATAGTCATCCGATCCATATCTAAGTGCAACAATTGTTTTACAACAGTTTTAGTTCCTACTGGGTATACTGTACTTATTGACAGAAAAGAAGTCTGTATCATTTCCAAGATGGCCGCCACGCTAATTCGAATCACTAAAAACAGATATAACTTTTCAATAATTGTGATAGAGACATAATTTTTGGTTCTAGTCTATGGTTTTAAGGGGTGAACAACTGATTGGTGTGGGTAAAATTCAGATATGATCAGTAAAATTCAAGATTGCGGCTAAAATTCAAGAAGTTAAACCAAAAATCACTGATTTGTCTATTATTTTAATCTCTTATCGAGTGTATGATTGACTGTGACTGATTTATGACTGAATGATCTTAAAACATTTAGATGTGAGTGAAATCTGACTGAATTATTTTGAAAAATGAACAATGCATTTATAGCATTCAAACACTTAATGCAAGCATTGGCTTGACATAAAAATCACCAAAATGGTCTAATGTATATTTGTTTGTCACTGGTTTTTGTTCAAAAAATCCACGCAAAGAAACTAGAAGCCCTGGGCAAAATGCCAAAATCAGTGATCAAGACAATTAATAAACGGTAATTAGATCGCTAACAAGCGCAGGTGGCTTGTCTCATGGCAGTAAAATGACAGAGGAGCAGCGAGCATTGAGGACAATGTCGGCTACCATAAGGTCAGAAGTCAAAACAGCAAGCAAACAACACAAAGAAGAAACCAGTGCCAGAACTGAAAGATGCATACGACCTTACGAAGATAAGCACAAGGCTGACCACATTTTCACCTTTTTCCTGAGATCCTATACTGCGCAATATCACCGATGGTGTTTTCGCCATCGAAGACGTCAGCGTGCATGAATAAGAATCTTTTGGGAACAAAATCATTAAGAGAATGGTCGGACAAGCTGTCTTTTCTTCCTCTTTTAAGAGAAAAGAGAAACTTCTGAGAAACGCAGCTGCTGCCCAGATCGGCCGTGACAGAACCATCGATTCTAGCTTGCTCTTCAGCGATTCCTGGTGGTATCCCTGCCCATAGACATGTTCCTTTAGGAAGTGACGAGTTTTGAGCTCAGTGCTTACCCACCGTCCCTCTTTGAGGACAACCTGACTCTTGAGGAAGACTGACAAACCTAAACTGTCTCAAGTCGTCAATGACCACCATTCCAATGCTCATGCACGTGAAGGAGCACCAGACTCCACACTTTCAGTACACCTCCAGACTGAAAGTCTTTTGCTTCGTGGGAGATATTTGGTGCACTAGCTCAAACGGAAGAAGAGAGATACAAGGAAAGAATTGCCGGAGCATATGTTGACTTCACAGCAAAGAACTATGATGGCTGTGGTGCAGGTTCTTCGATAAAGGATTACGTCCAGCAGAGACAGAGACAGATCGGCAGCTATCCGACTGTAAACTTCACTGGATAAACCAAATTTGATGGAAAGAAAGATGAATTCCTGTTCATCGACAGTAAGAAGCTACTGATCGCCGAAATACGTGACCAGCTGCAAAAATGGGATGCACAGTCGTTCAGGCAGCGGGGGTGGTGCTGATGTGAACATTGCAAAAGGCAACAGCTAGCAGTAAAATTATGCTTTGCACCACAATAATGAGCAAGGAGGCCACTGAAATGTTGGAGCCTTTGCTGATGGGGGAAACCAATATTTTTAGATCATAGAACTAATCTGAAAGTATACGACATAAATTGGATGAAGTGTATGCTCAGGATTAAGTTGTGTACCCACCTACTATTCCTGCACCCCTTCACAGGATACGGCTCAACGTCTCGTGTGTATGTCATTGGAACGAAATCACACTTTCAGAAACTTGAAACTCCAGACGTGCGCGAAAAGGTGTGAGCCCCGCTGATATAGAGGTACTTGGCAGTCAAGCGATGGTCGCAATGTATGGTAGAGAGAAAACGTGTTCTCTGGCAGCCATGCGTTACAACATATTTACCAAGATAGTTGTTGCTTCTAAGTCTTTCGTTACTGCCGAATGTCTTCCACCAACGGAATAATCCACCAGGTCCCGGTTGCATAAAAGTCTGTATAACTATCCAGCGGATAAGAGCTTATTCGCCGGATAAGAACTATACGCCGGATATTTATCCGGCGTATACATGTAAATTTGGGTTGCACAAAACTTGGATAAGGTTCGGATAACTATCCGGCGGATATCTATGTTATACTGTGGATAGCCAAATGGGATATCATATAAGACAATACCCATAATTCCTGTTACCATGGTACAGAGAAATGGCTGAAGCTAAGAAAAAATCTTGTAATTGGACAAAGAACGAAATCAGCCTTCTGACTGAACTTGCAGAGTCAAACTTGCAAGTATTTAACAGCAAGTTCTGTCAGAAGGTGACGAAGGCCGAAAAGAACTCTGTTTGGGAAGAGATAGCTTTTAAAATCACAAGTCTGGAAACCGCAAACAGAACACAATTTGATGCAAAGGAAAAGTGGAGGCATATGGTGTCTGGGGCGAGAGCCTCACAGAACCAGCTGCAAAGAGAAGTAAAGAAAACGGGAGGAGGCTCTCGCCCCAAACCCGTGGAGGAGGCTGAGAAAAAAAATCGTTGCATTGTTTACAGTCACACCCTGTTTCAGTGGACTGGAAGATGCAATTGAAACAGGTATGAATTAATCAAGTGTGACATGAGAATGTTCTATGGTTTATGATACATTATCAACAACACTTCATCAGAATGCTCTCTATTTTTCACTTTTCTTCAAAATTGAAACGTACAACTCTCTTAGGTGTTCAATAATTATTTGCTACGTGGCATTCACTCAAGGAATCTATGTCACAGGATTATAGATATCAACGGAACAGACACATTGCACGAACGTAGCTACAAGTATGTGAACCAAATATCCCGCAGCGCTACAACACAAGTTTTGCATAATTACAAAAAACAACATTTTCTTCCATTTCTTACACATAGAAGCTATGGCCCTATGTTGATTGATCAAATCCCGGGGCTGGGAACATGGACAAATTAGCCCTACATAACTTTTCGGTGTCTTAGTTACTCACGAACAAAGCTTCTTGAGTACAAAATTTCCGCCATCTATTACTGAGTCTTGGGACACAACCCAATTTTGCACAAGTGCTTCGCGATTCGCCGGCAGCGTGCATTCTCGGATGGAATGTTGCTGGAAAGTACGGGGTCCCAAATGGGGGCTATACTAAGCAGCGGCCGGGTATTCGATGAGTCTGAAAGACGGGAACTGGAAACATCATCTCCCGTCTTGTTACCCTCTCCCAACCCCCACCATGCCTCAAAACATACGTTGACACTCCTGGACGGCTTAGTAAATTGAGCTCCATAAGATCAGATAATGATTAGGATAATTTCCTGCTTGTGATCGGTCTCGTTTGCATGAATATCAAAACGCTTTAATTGTGCACTTTTAACTTCATTTCAGGAATTTTCACTCCAGCAACTGCTGAAACTTCCGAGAACCAATCACCAATCACCACAAGCAACAGTCTCATTTGAAATCATATCATTGCCTAACACTCTAAAACTGATTACTTCTTGGGACACAATTCTCAGTGGTTCATTCATTTTGATTGAGTTATCCGAGGTCTGATGGTCGGGTGATTTTATACGGCAGATAGTGTGAGTTATACGGCGGATATTTTTATACGATTTTCATGGAACCCAAGTTATCCGGCGTATAAGGCCTTATACGCCGGGTGGCAAGTTTTATGCAGCAGGGCCCGGGTTTCATTGTCTCCGAGTGTACTACCAGGTCATGGTTTGGATGGGGATAGCAAATGACATTGATCCTCCAGACTGGGGCTGGACACTTGAAGACAATTGGTACGTGTGTGCACCCATTATGACTGACATGGATGCTGCAACTGCCCCAAAGCTAGTAGCGCTCTCCGTTGTAGTTGCAGAGAGAATGGGCTTGCACGCGCATACAGGTGGATTGTGCCAAGAGACTTATTGTGACAATCCGCTAAATGAAGTCTCTGAGCAGCTTGAAGACATTGATGAGGATTGAACTGAGACAGTACATGTAATGAACATAACATTCTTGTAAGAAATGTAACCTAAACGATCATAAGTCATGTTGACAAATAAGTATTTTAGTGGCTGGCACCTGGTGTGTCTAGTCATTTTGATACTGAAGGCTACTTTTTAAGTAAGGAAGAAGTTCTCCAAGTTTACATGTAAGTTATTGATTACATTACAACCTATACAACCTTGGCATACATGTACATTATCTGTCAGCACATTCCAAACGATGTACTTCATTAGTTTGCACTCGTGATTTTGTGTAAAGTATGTTGTAATTAACTCCAATAAATTCTTTCTCAGCACTCGAGATTACCATCTATTCTGTACTTTGCAAACTATAGCACCGAACCGACAAAACATTTTATAACATAATCCAACACACTCCTCAGTAAATTGACTGCCAAGTGCCACAATCCTCGATGATACTTTGTGTAATTATGCTGGCTAATTTGGCATTGACTTTTTTGAGTTTCAAAAGTATCTTTCATGTCCTGTAGTGAAAACACAGTGTATCTTTTTATTTTTTATTGTAATGGGACGTTCGTAACTTTGCGCTTATTGTTATTCTTATTTAGTTGCAAATGTTCAGTTATTCTTATGCTAATGTCTTTGTTGCGTCTCAGTGCGCCTTTGTTACGTGGGCATGTGGGCGCGACTGTATGTGTCGGGCACTTCGCTAGCGACAGGCTTAGGAGAAGGGTGTTTCCTTCTTTTGCTTTCATG
>NMRA01000596.1:42990-61830 GCA_002633005.1 Phoronis australis | reverse complement strand
TGTAACCTAAACGATCATAAGTCATGTTGACAAATAAGTATTTTAGTGGCTGGCACCTAGTGTGTCTAGTCATTTTGATACTGAAGGCTACTTTTTAAGTAAGGAAGAAGTTCTCCAAGTTTAAGTTATTGATTATATTACAACCTATACAACCTTGGCATACATGTACATTATCTGTCAGCACATTCCAAACGATGTAGTTCATTAGTTTGCACCCGTGATTTTGTGTAAAGTATGTTGTGATTAACTCCAATAAATTCTTTCTCAGCACTCGAGATTACCATCTATTCTGTACTTTGCAAACTCTAGCACCGAACCGACAAAACATTTTCTAACATAATCCAACACACTCCTCAGTAAATTGATAGCCAAGTGCCACAATCCTCGATGATACTTTGTGTAATTATGCTGGCTAATTTGGCATTGACATTTTTGAGTTTCAAAAGTATCTTTCATGTCCTGTAGTGAAAACACAGTGTATCTTTTTATTTTTTATTGATACTGTCGTTAGATAAATACGCACATGTGCAAAATTTCGTGCAATTTCAATGATTGTTTTCAAGAAAATTGTAAGATTTAATGTTCGAAAAATTTTTTGATCACCCAATACAATGGACAATTACTGGATTTTCGTTCTTCAGTTTTTAGCCGCCATCTTAAATTTCATATGAAATACTGATCATATCTGAATTTTAACCACAGTGAGTTTCGCACCCATTAAAACCATGGACTAGTACCAAAGTTATGCCAGACTCTATCACAGTCATTGAAGAATTTGTAGCTGTTTTAGTGATTTCCAAACGTCGTGGCGGCCATCTTAGAAATGACGCAGTTTTAACCTATTACCGGTGGTCAGATTTTGGTAGACTTTTTTCATGTTAACAAGCATACTCAGTAGGGCATTAAACCACTTTAAAATGTTTTGTTGCAATTTGTTGTGGGTCAGGTGGTATAGCAACTCGTTAAAATAGGGTTCTCAAGAGTATGAACATTTAGTGTGAACAGAGACGATGGAGAAACTTGTATTTTGGATGCTATCAAAGCAGGGACAGCAATTTGGCAGCTGGGCTAGTTTCTTTTCAAACTAATTGGCCACGCGGGCCAGCACAGTTCGAACACTAATCACGATACTTACTGGACACGGTTGAGTGATTTGTGGCAGATCATTTTTGACACAAAACCTCTTTCCTAAAATGTAAATTTTCAACCATGTTGTGTTTCTAACTAATTTGACCAAGCAATCACAGATATAAGGAATTAGTGGTTTGTATTGTAATTTTTGTGCTTTATGTAAAAATACCTGGTTAGCCAACTATTACACAAAACCTAAAACCAGTCCTTGCACAAACTGTGCCAAAAGGAAACGTTTTGGGCTATACTTATTAAAAAGTTGCTTATAGTTCATATTTTAGTAACAAGATTTTGGAATTGTAATATACAAGTACACTAAACCCAATTTTGTCCCATTATTAAATATTGTGTACAGTTTGTTTCCTTTGAAACGGATTAAGTTCGCTAAAAGAACAAACGTGGCAACGTGTGACTTTTAGCAAGTTGGTCGACGGTTGTCTGGATAGACCTCCCAGATTCCTAAACCACAAGATCTCTTTTGCGAAAAAATGAAGTCTTTTAGCTGACTAGTGCATTTGGAAAGCTGGTGGCAAATTAAGCTTGACTAGCAGATGAAATGTACTACATTGAATAAAATCTCAAAAATAAGGCTTAGTATATATTAAGTTTCACCCAGTGTTTCAACCTTAATAAAGACCTGAGATTCTCTTCATTTTAGGTAAGATATGCAACTGTGACGCCAATACCAGAGAATGGCTGGTCGACGAGGGCTACATAGTATCAAAAGAGGACCTGCCGCTCATCAAGTTTTATCAGGGGGACATCAATGCAAAGCACGAAATAACAAATATAACTTTGGGCCCTCTCATATGTATACATTAAAGTGGAACAACCAGCGAGAGCATTGTTGCATGGAGATGAGGCCATAGAAGAATCCGAATTCGTGACCTCCGCGGTCGCATTTCGCCGCTTGATGAGGATGCTGACTTTTCTGCGACGGATACATGTAGTTTTTCGCCTTAAGGGTGTACATGTACATGTGTGTGCATGCTCCCAACTATTCTAATGTATAGCACGAACAAAGCGACGATGCTATTTGAACATCATTTACGCTAAGCAAAGTGCAATTGTATTCTTTGAAAAGTTGTAAATGTGAAATCAAAAAAATCTGCAAACAGGTGAACTTTGCACTAATGAATTACCTTGCAGGCACATGTTTCGCCAGCAAGACGTCTGGATATTTACGGGACACGGCTCAGTGATTTGCAGCTGATCATTTTCTTTTCAAATTCCGTCTTGAAAACATTTGACAGTTTCTAACCACTCACTTTATAATCATGTCGTTGCTATACGTTGTGTTTCTTTTTAATTTGTCCAAGTATTCACTGAGATAGGGTATAAGGGCGCAAATTCACTCAAAGTAACTTATTCCTGTATTGGAGCAGAAATAGAATCCTCGAGCAACTTGGAGTGACTTATGCAGCAAAAGTGTCGATTTTGGCGAACTTGAAAGCAACAGGATCTCTGTAACGTGAATCAGTTAAAACAATAAAGGACTATCCAGCTTATGGTGACGACAAAGGTTATTGGTGAACTGCAGCCGCTCTTTTTTACGTGAAGCAGAACAAGTTTGATTGCAATTGCAAAAGGATTTCGTGGAATTGTGTTAAATAATCACCAAAAATCGAATCAAATTTACGTTTTTATACGTGAAATCTGTGTTATGAATGTGCTTCAGTCAATGATTACTCCGCCGTAAAATAAAAAAGAACTTCAGAAAAACACAAGATCAGCAAGTCACCGTCTTTGTTAAATACGGTTCGGCAAACACATTTGTATTAAAAGAGACTATGACGCCTTCCCGTTTTCAGGTGGATTCGACATAGAGTAGTGACATTTTATTGTTATCCATCGGCCTATCGGACAAACCGCTCTTAGTATCATAGTGAATACTAGATACATGTACATGTATATTTTTTGGGCAGAACATGGCTGAAATTAATTTTTGAAAATTTTGTGTACCCTAATGGCACTTTTAGATTTTGCTTTTTAAGATCCTCAGCTTTTTTCCCAAACCCCTTTAAGGATCCTTGTAAAAATTGTCAATTGGATTTTTGTGAAAATGACAACTGGTGGCGTCGACTTTTGTATATATCTGACTATATCGCTGTGTCTCTTAGTGCCGATTTTATTTCTTACGATATTGGCAGGTGTAGTCCTATTTAGGAAAACATTGTAAATTTGCTTTGAAATCCTTGTAAGATATTTGTATTTACTGGCATTGCTGCCTTAGGGAAAATGTTTGAAATATATGCAGTAATCAACCATTGAATTTGACTTTTACAGTGTATGTCATGCACACGGTGAGCGCATACATGTATCTCAGCGGCCACTATACTCCGTGACCCCTCGACCCACGACCCACAAACCCCTCAAATCGCGACGCACAATCCCCTGGATCGAGTTTACACATGTTAGACTTGATCTGAGCCTAGAACAAGCGCTGACGTGCAGGACCAACGATTTAGGCTCTGAGTACGGCTGGCTTTTCCCTGTTTTTTGCAATTCAGGTAGTCGATTCGGTAAGTATGAAAGCCAAAAACAGATTAAAAAAATTCAAGCCAACGACCTTCCAACGTTACAAGGGTCTTTACAGGTAGATTGTAATCCTCTTGCCTCCTCTCCAGTGACTGGCAGATTTAAGCTTTTTTGGGAAAGTGCGTGGAACCGACAAAAATGTTACTTCATATGTGAATACACTTTGATAAACAAACTGTTAACCAAAAATTATCTCAGCGTTATGTGGATTATATTGTAAACGAGAATAGAACAGGAAGCAAATAATGAAAACGTGAAATTATGTACAATCACGTTAACGTACCTGTACTCTCTACCTATGTTTAGTAGAACAGTGCCATTGGTAACCGCTCGTGGAACTATGTCCGTAACAACGATAGCGCGCTCACAGTGCGCTATTTTAGATCACGTTCTAACGCCAACTTCTCTTTTTAATCACTAGACCAGAGCAGACTGGCGCGTAGGTATATGTAAAGGAAAAGTCATGAATGGACGTAATATGGTTATAAAATGTGTAAAAAGTGCTCAGATACATGTATTGCCACAGCTCCTGGGTCGAAGGGGTTGTGGGTCATGGGTCGCGGGGGTTGTGGGTTGAAGGCGTTTTAATCAAGCACACGTCACGTCTGTAAAATTATTTTGGAAATAAGTAAACAAGAACAGACCTTCAGTGCATCTGAAATGTGCATATCAAAGCTTATTTTTGTATATGTGGTCCTTTTTAAGAACAAAGACGTAAACCATTTATACCTTGAAACAAAGAAACGCGATATTATCATTTACGTTTTTCATATCTACGTAAGACGTAATCCGCACCTAGTTTGCACTTAAATAAGATAAACAACCCCAAGAAAGAAATTAAAGACATTTATTAATGTCCAAAAAACTTAAACTATACAAACTACAATGGAGTAACTAAACAAAACGGCAAACTATCGGCACTTAATGTCATAAAAATGCTACACTAATGGGTATCCATAGCATACTTGCACAACAATAAGAGTATCTTAAACAAAAACAGAAATGCTATCTGCTACATCGGAAATGCAACAAAATGCAATGTGGTAAGTACCCTAGTAAATAAAGTTTAACGCAGTACCACATGGTATACATGTAACATTGAGTTTTGATAAAAATGCATTGGATATTGAGAGATATCAATAAAACATCAAAAAGGGAAGACCATGTAGACATTTTATGTAAACGTTATAATTAGACTCTTATGTCATGAGCAAGTTCCGTAGTTAAATGGGATGAAGAATGGGTAAAATGAATTAACCTGGTACTATTTAAAGAAACGTGCTCTTCGAGATATGGTCAACACTACAAAACCAGTTTTGTTCTCCTGATAGGAAAATAAGGTTATCCAGTTAAGTTGACTAATTGGACCTCTAACACAAATAGTCAGTCTCTAATCGACTCAATATTGCACAACAATGTGATGATTGAATGGAATGTAATGGACAAATCTGACTACATGAATTTAATTTAGGAGAACATTGTATTAGTATACCCCATATTTGCAGAGCACGTGACCTGAAGGTAGTTTGAAGCGAAGAAAGATGAAATGTGGTAAGATAAATATTTGAGATTTATTAATACAAACCACAAATTGAAAGAATGTGTGCTTATATATATATATATATATATATATATATATATATATTGTGTATAAATATATACATATAATTGTATATTCTTCAGACACCCACAATGTATCGACAGTGGCGTACCTAACGTGGTATACCACGAGACATTATTCCGCGTATCGACCGAGATCGTTTCGAATTTCTAAGTTTCTTTCATTTTTTTCTGCAGATTTTTAAATACTTCACTTGACTGTTCACGTGGCAGATCACATCTTATATGTATGTACTTGCGCGATAGTTTGCTATTTTTCTCTAGTAAAAGAAACAGATTTTAATGTAACAATTTATTACTGGAAAAAAAGATAACAAAGAAGAAAACAAAGGTAACTTTGCGTTGAACTTGTAACAAGTTCCGAAAATCGTTAAATAAGAACAATATTTGATATTATAGTTACAGAGGATTCGGCGTCTGAGTTGCAGTCGATAGAATATTTAGCAAATGAAGACTGAGACAGAACTTTCATATAATAAACAGTCCTGTTCCTGATGTTACAATTGAGACGTGATTGTATGTTGAGTGGTATTTACACTGCTACAACTGTATTGTTTCAAACCATATTCCGAAAAGTTGTCGATCTAACCGGCTAACGACGAGTCAACATTGACCTGCATCTTGAACTTTCCATGTCGGAGGCCACTGGTGAAGTAGTGCGGGAGGTGAATACGGAACATTATTAAATGACAGTATTTCCCTCGAAAGATTCAACGCGTATGGGATACAAAGATATATTTATTTTCGGAATATGTCCCGAAAATAATAGGTGCGTCGCAAGCTCCGTTACCAGAGATACAAAGGAGACCGTGTATAGGCGATATAAGGTCATTTATTATGACTGATAAGGTACAGAAATATGAGTGTACAAATAACGTAAAGATAAAATAATAATCTCTGGAAAGATGGGCAATAAAAAGCGCCAGCAGTCAGGTAAGAGGAACCACGCACAGGAGAGGGTGGTAGAGGATGGGAAGAAAATGAAGAGAGATTAGATTCCAACGACACGTGACAATCATCAGCCTATGGAAGCCAGGTGCTGACCAAACTCGTGGCAGTAACACAAACGAACCAATAGTGAGGCTGGAAATGGAATGTCCTGGTGCCTCGAGTGCACGAGGACCGCATGCGAATCTACACAAGGGGTTAATGGGCCAGTCCGAAAGATGGGGGTGTAAGTGGGACGAGTCCATATTCTAACATACATTAAATATATTTAACGAGTGAAGTTTCATATATGCCGTATCGCGCAATGAAAACTGCAATAATACTAAGAGTATAATGTTCAGATGCAGATTGGTGATACCTCCATAACTACTCAACATTACAATTAACAACATTACCTTTTTCAAAACGCATAGAGATCAATTTCAAACAATAGTTTTCCTCTCATAGACTCATAACAAGAATATAGTTTTCTTGGAATGCTAAAGCACTGTAATCTGACAGTCCATGACTACTTATTGAGATAGTGGAGTTTGCTTCCAAATCAGCAAAATACGAAAAGAAATGGTGTTGACTTTACTTGCATAACAGCAATCCCATGAGTGATTAACAACAACTGACGATAAACAACCAAAGGTGTGTTCCAGCTACAATCCAAATGTCAAAAAGAACTGGCTTGAACAGTGACGAGATGGCAAAATATACACTTACATTCTTACTGCACTTTGAACATTAGTTCCTATAAACAGTATGGTAAGAAATCGCCATAAAATTGATACATGTTCTAAATTTTTAATCAAGGGGATTAAAATTCAAGAATAACCTAGAATAATCTAGCTGGCGCAACAACGATATAATTTTAGGCCAAGTTTTATCAACTGCATTGTCGTACAACCTATTGCAGCTAAACAGTGAACAGTGTAATGGGGATGGTTATTAAGTGTGGATATATAGAATGTACAATAAACAATTCATTAGTTTCAATGCTTTGTTTTCAGAGTTAGTACACCATAAAATTCTTGTTCACTTGCCTGTATCGCTATTCACTACAAGTTGGTTTATACACGTATGACTTAAACTGTGTTTACAGTTTGGAAAGCAAAAAATAATTTTTAACTATAATTCTGTGAATTGTGCTTGAATTTATGAAGGGAAAAGAATGTGGTGACATTTTCAGCAAAGTTCAGAAAACTCCGTTTGGTAGAGTAGCTATTATTTAAACCTTAGATATTTTGAAACCTAAATTTTTGTTGTCAGGTTCACCACGTCCACTAATTTAGGTTTTAGATGAATTGATTGCGAGATTCCTTAAATTCTTATGCAGGCAAGTAGTGACAAAATTTAACGAACTACGACCTGTTTAGCACTAGATCAAGGGGGGCTTCAAATGGTTAAAGTACATACTTTGGGCAAAGATTTAAAACTCGCCATTTCCCGTAGATATGTTGAAAGCCCCATGTCTAAAGGTGGTGATATAGCATACTTACTCTACCCTTAGTATTTTGCTTCATTTGGAGAAGATTCTTATTGAAAAAATGTAATTCCTATTGACGCGACGTATTTGGAAGTATGACAATTTTCTCAAAGAAAACATTTTTTGCGAGAAAAGAACACTTTTTGAATCATTTATTGTGGTTCACTAGGAGCCTGGGGATCAGAGGCAAGGGTGATTTTATGTCTTGGTTTGTAAAAGTCTTAATATTCATAACAGTTATGTATGATGACAATTTCTTTAGTTTAGTTCATGTCATGAAAAACCAACTTTGCAGAGTATTACGGTGTTGTTTCAAAAGTAAATTTAAAAGTGTTAATATGTCTTCTCCTTGCATTCCTTTGGCAATTACTCAATTAGGGAAGGATGTGATGGGTTGTAGACATTTATGTATTTGTTCATTCTTAAACGATTCCAAGAAACCTTCTAAGTACTGTACAAGCGTAAATGGGAAAGAGAGTTTTTGGAGATCGGAAGAAAATTTACGCATTGCCTTCTGAAAATTAATTACAAAGGATCTCAACATTAGATAGTCTCAATTTAGAGTATTACACAGGATTATCGCGACAAATTTTTCTTTAGTCAAAATTCAAGTTTCGTATTCCAATCTATGCTCCAGAATCGCTGTCACACTTTTTCTAGGAATGTCGCCCTCCAGAGGATTATGGGTAGGAAAACTACTTCAAAAATGTCACTTTCAACTTCCAAATGAAGACAGTGCAAGGGCTCCGTCCCAATTAATGATCGATTTTGCTATTCACATTTGTAAAACTTAATTGAGGTGTTTGCTTGAAATCCACTTGAGAGTTGAATCTGGTAAAGCGATTAAATAGTTTAAGTTTGTCAAAAAATTATTGTGGGTTTAGTTTAAAATGTAGCTATAATGCTTTGTGTTTGAGCGTAGACGGAGAGAGAAATTTTAAATGCAGTATTGAATTCGACTTCCCACTTAGAGAAATTTTGTTGGCTATGAGGTCGTATGAATTTGACCTTTTTACACGAGAAATGCTGCAGACATGTGTGATCCACAATCAACTGAACCAATAGAAACTTAATAATAACTAAGAATTGACACTCTTTAATCCTGTTTCACTCGTATTCACTATAGTCATGATGGAATGAGCACTGTCTAAACAATATCAGCCGATTTTATAAAGATAGGTTAAAGTTAAACCTAGTTTAAACTGGACTTAGACCAGGTTTAAAGATAATCTGCATTTCATCAAAGTGTCTTAAGTTTTAGATTAGTGGTCTAGTAAACCCTGGTTTAACTCCAGCTTAGACCCGGTCTAAGTCGGTTTTAATTCACCAACCGGGACTATAGTCCTTAGACCTATATTAAGATCTTAAACCAGGTTTAATTTTAGACTTGATCAAATCCAGGTTTAACACTGTTAAATATGTAAGATTTGCACATTTAGGTGAAACTGAATGATGCTGAGGTGTGCATTTACGACCCAGTTTTAGAGAGAGAATGAATTATTTTCAAATTTCAGCTTTACAACGACGCACGATGAAATGTAGCAGGGGCAGATCCAGGCTTTTTAAAAGGAGTGGGTCGGATCAAGGAATTTTTAAAAGGGTGACCTGGTCAACAAATTGAAAATTATAGATTTCGTATCACACCCCACGTTCCGCCTATGCGTAGACCAATACGTGTTGTAGGGTGTCCTTCGGGTTCCTCAGAATACGACTGGTCAAGCAGGGCGTCATCGTCGTAAGCGCTACGGATTTGACTGAAGACGGCATCTTCTGATTTTTCTGACTGAGTTCCACCTCCCTTGGTCCCCGATTTAATGTTGCCGGGCTTGGGTCCTGCCCCCCCACCCTTGACCGCAAAAATAAACCCTAAAACGACAGGTACATAAATGTGGGCATTCATTATGTTGCGGCTAATCGTGAGAACGTACTTTAATGCGTGAACGTGTGTTGGGAACAGACATTGCATTTTTTCTCGTGAGAAAAGCTTTTAGACCTTGTTCGCAAATGTGTGCTCTGATTCTACTACTGTGTGCCATTGTACATGTATAACCACATGATCGAGGTTTCATTGAAGCACTTTAATACATGTAGTTTCTTTGTTTGGGTAATCCAGATTGACCGAGTATTGCGGCTTGAATACTTTAAACCTGCTTTTAATAAACCGCTCCATTTTCTAACAAAACCAGGGTTTCAAACTTTTAAACCACGTTGGTGAAATGCAAGGTAGGCCTCAAATTAGGCCAGGTTTAGGAAGAGCAGGTTTAAGTCTTAAACCTGGTTTTGTATAACCAACTTCATGAAATCGGGTGTATTTGTGGTAGCACTCGACCTGGTCCTGGTATCACTCAGCCCCTAGATTTGAAGCGGGTCATTCGTTATTTATAAAATTTGAAAATTCACTTTCACGGTGGCAAGTCCTTCATCGTAACGCCGTTTTCGTGTGTGGTCGAAACGCGATTCCTTGAATTACGTGTGGCTTTCGAATGAGTCACATATTCCACACTGAGGTTCCATACTCTAGTGCGGTGCACAAACCAATTCCGTCTCTGTGCAACTTTCACGTATTTAGGAAATTTGAACACAGTGCGTTCTCAGTCAAGTTGCAGTTCCTGATGTCTTTTACATACATGTACGCACCTTTTCATATCTCAAAAAGGCGGCTCTCCGCGTACTTTCCTCAGACCTATTCAGTAGGGCACTGGTAAAACTGCAACGGCGTCGACTTTTTTCCACCCATTACGTACAACCCCAACAACTGAAAACAACTTCAATTATAATTTGGCTTGAGTCACAGTCCTTCGTGATGCTACATGTATACATGTAGGTATTATCTCGCTACCCGCGATGTAAATGACAAGGTCTTAGTTAACTTCCTATTCGTTAACCCTTGCCCTTGCCAAGATCCTCTTTAGAATATTCCACGAGATGGCTCTGTTGCACAATTGCTTCTGTACACTGTAGCAAGTCTTCTAGCTTCAACTACTATAGCTCATCTCAGTACTCTGTTAATTTCAGCCCTAATTATAATGATACACTTATTTAACGATTAGCTAATAAAGACCACATGAATATATCCAATCACGTCATTGGCTGTTACTATTTGCTCGTAGAAATTTCTAGAATCTTAAGAGGACTTTGACTCCTAACCCAAAGTAGTAAACGCCATCTAAAAATAAATCTTGACGTTACAATTCATGTCAACAAGTTTGACCCCATGATTTAAAAGTGCATCTGCACAAATTTTGGTCAACTTAAAATTTATCTATCTTAACTAATTACTTAAAAATATTGACGCTGACACAATTTATTCGTCAATTTACAGTGTACTTAATTACTGGATGACTGAGTGGGCGACCAGTGCAAAAATTCTGAAAGAAGAGCAGAAAGGATTTAGAAAATCATGCAGCACAATTGACCAAATATTTATCCTAGATGCATTGGTGAAAAAATATTTTAATTAAGAAAAAGGGTAGATGCTATGCTATGGAAGTAGATTTTAAGAAGTCGTTTGATAGTGTACAATTCAGATTCCTATTCCATAAAATTATCAGTGCCAGTGTCGATGGTAGCATATTAAGTGTAATCCAATCAATGTATGAAAAGTTAGAATCGTCTGTACGATTGGATAATGCTCACAGAACAAGCTTCTTTAAATGCATAACACGAGTGAGACAAGGGTGTGTACTAAGTCTGTTCCTGTTCACATTACTTTTAAAGTCATGACACAAACGTCTGAAGGAATGCGATTGTAAGGGTAATTTTATTCACAGATCCACAATGGTATAAACTGCAACACTACCTTGCTTAAAAAATAACACCCATACTGTGTGGGGCTATCAGCCCTACAAAATCAATGAGGATGTGGAGTTAACCTTTTGTAAATACATATTTAGAGTCAGTGATAATACATATGTACTTTCAACTGTACAGTTCTTGGAGAATGGGAAGATTCCTATTGCATGCTAATTACTCCATAAAATGTTTCAAATATTGGTAAAAATTACTTGAGGAGGGCTTTTAAACGTGTCCTACGAATAGTTGAGAGTATATTCCGAACTAGGAAAAACTACTTGGGCGACTCATATCGGACATTTGTTACGTAAATACGGATTTGAGTCAGTGACAACACTTTCAGCTGGTTAGTTCTTCGTATGCCAATTGTTTCAAAAGATATCTCAATTACTTGTTGACAATATTAGAGATGTGATGGGATAAGCTTCCAAAAGTATGGTACGAACTGTAGCGAGTATATGACGAACATGGAAAAACTGCTTGGGTAACTCATATCAGGAAATTGTTATGTAAATACGGGTTTGACTTGGGCTCAGCAAGGGGTAGGTGAAAGCCATTTTTCTGTCCGAGTTTAAACAAAGGGTAAAGGATTGTATTTTCCAAGAATGGGAAACTAAAGTCAATTGTAATGGTAAATTATCTTTGTATGCCGATGTTTTTCATAATTTTTGTATGGCACATTACCTACATGTAGAGGTGATCGAAAATGCATATCTTATAAAAATTATAACTGAAATTAGATGCTAAAATCGTTGTTTAGAAATTGAAATAGGGAGGCGTAGAATAGACACGGAATTGAGATAGTATGTAACTTGTCAAAAATTTGGAATATTTTTAATTGAGGACGAGTTCCTTTTTATAACAAAATGTACTTTACATGATGATTTACGAGATACATGCAAGTTTATTCTCGCATTTACAAATTGCTTATATTCTGCATTAGCTTAATGCAAGATATCTCACTATCGGTTTATCTGTCTAAATACATGCAGTACCTGCAGTTCTGTGAACTAGCAAATTATAATATGAGTATAAATGGTGAATTGCATACGTTTATTTCAGCAATGCAAGCCTCTTTGTATTTTTATGTATTTTGATTTCTTATTATATGGGCCGCAGGCTTTAAAGTTCAATAAAGTTGTAGTAGATTAAAGAGTATCCACTTCATCAAGCCCCAGCTGAGACCACAAACATGTACCCAGGAGTAATAGTTACCGAATCACTTTTCAGTACTACATGTACGCGAATGGGAATAGTGTCATTTTCTTTAATGTCACTACACATTTTGTAACTCCGTTGTTTTTCAATAGAATTGAACAAGCTTAAGTCGACAGGAATCCCTTGGTGAGCCGTTGGTGGTATATGATAATACTAGAAGCAAAAGATAAACATTTTATTTTCTGTTTAGTTATTTTACACATCTGAGAGGCTAACAAGTATTGTTTTATTCAATTTTGAAAAACAGTAGAGTTATCGAAAGTGCAAAACATAATAAAGGGCGTAATAAGTAAACGCTGAGTTATGATCTTGAAGACTTTTACCATGACATTCTCAGAGAGAAAGAGAGAGTTTGAGAAACTGGACCGATTCGCTAACCCCAAAACCCGCCGTTATCTTGAAAGACACCGCCCAGCTTCAGCTACATGTATAGATCTGTGAAGATTAACTTCAGTAACCACTCGCAAAGATAGTCCTTCATAGACATTGTCGTAAACAGTGGGTACGGCATTAAAATTTGTTTAAGTAACATAAAACTGCCGTAGGAAGTTATTCTCAGCCACTGAGTTGCTTCAATAATTTTACTGGGCATACAACTCAATGGGCCAATTATTACAGGTCATAAAGCAACAGATGAAAATTAAGCAAATAACATGTCATGGTACAATACTGGGCATGACGGCATACTGATATAGATAACTTGTAGTGCCAATCAGTTAAGAATATAATTATAGCGTGAAAATAAGACAACTAGACAGGTAGTCATTTTAGAGATGACTAGTTAAATCCTACGGATCTAGTTTCAATGATACAAAAGATGACTGCCGGATGAAGAAAAGACTTCACAGTAAGGACCTCTTACAGTTGCTGTGACAAATGCAATCAGCATTCATCCAAAATTATTAATTTTCTTATAATAATTAGACCTACGGTGCCGTTTGGCAGAACTAAGTTTTGAGTAAAACTGCAAGTTGCGACGACATAGTCTAAAGGACATGATAAATAATTACTCCAATTATCACAACGAAAATTCAAATAAAGGGCCGAGATATATTATGTAGCCTTAAAATTAACTGTGGCAAGGTCATTACATAGGTTCACTTTTTATTCGATGAAATCACCACTGGTGTCGCTACCGTTTAAATATCTTTTTAAAACTATACGTTATTTGGTGAACAGGGGTTTGACTCAGCGGCAGAGGGTCAGGCCGCAACTACGGAACAACACGGTTCGTTTCAGCAGTGAAAAGGTATTTTTTCACCAATAGTGTTCGTTCGTGGCAAATAAAATGAAAAATTCACGTGACTGTAAATTTTTGGAGACAATTTTGTTCACACAACAGATTTTCATTTTCAAGAAGGATTTTAAAAATACAGAGTTTGTGCATGATACTTCAGTAAATATTTAATGAAATGCAACCTCTGGAAACTACAGTAGTAGGTTACTACATGCAAAAGAAATTACTTTCATAATTCTGTCCACAAATTTGCTTCCCCAATAAATTACATTCATAGAATTACATCCACAAAGTTACTTACACAGAAAGAACATCAACATAACCTACATCTTCAAAATTACTTTCACAATAAATTGCATGCATCAAATCCAAAAAAATTACATCTACATTCCACCAAAATTACATTAGCAAAAATTACCCCTACAAAACCCGACTTTTTTCGTCAAATACGTAAAAAGACATCATTCACAAGTAAAACCTCCTGTACTGATTTTTTTTACAAAATTAAGAAGAAGCACGAGGCATAACAAAGATGCTTTTTCTCTTTTCAGTACCGTAGTACCCGTTAGTGTTAGGACCGAAATCGTTCTACACCATGCTGTCTATATATTGGCTCTACATATTGTGTATCAATTTCACAAATGACATTTTGTTGACTTTTTGGCCGTCACGCACCAAAAGCGACGTTTTATTGACCCTGAGTAAATTTGCTACTAGGCTGTTGGAATTCTGAAAAATTTCAAATTTTAAAGAAATGCCACTTGTCAACATCTGAAATAATGAAAATTTAGCATTTTTTACTCAATTGGGTAGCATATTAGTGCTTACGCCCAAGTTTTGCATATAAACACAGTTCTGCAGAGACGCCCATGTGTTCATTGGCGCGGTAATAGACACAGACTGAAATGTTATGCGACGTCGAAATAAACAAGAATCCCTTGTATACACTATTCCCGAGTCCGTTTTTAGTTTGATTGACAAATGGCAACTATCCATTAACAAAGGTCAAAGTGAATTTTTGTAAGACAACCCTATACTCCTTACCAACAAACGTTCAAATCCTAGTATCTTTGGGAGTTTCTAGTAAGGCATGATGTTAACGCCATCAGTCTTATATTCGAGTGTCTCCAAGTTCGCTCTGGTTTGTGGTAGAAGATTCAGATTGGCCGTTGTATTTGCCCGCGAACCTTACCACCAAAATGACACCAACAGCGACTGCACAAGCCATTACAGCAGCGGCGCTTCCTCCTATTAGGTATCCCTCGAGAGGTACGCCATTTTCATAAGTGTCGTTTTTCTCTCTTTCCTCGCTTGTATTGTGTTTTTTTATCAACTTTGCATTTGACGACCACCCCATAACGTTTTTACTTACACAGGTGTAATTCCCACCAACAAATTTATCTATCGGGATACTCGAGATTCCGACTGTTTTAGATTCTGTAATATTCTGTCGAAAAGAACAATTCACATCGTTTCCTCCAGGGTCTTGGAGCACCATAATTGGAGACGGATCTCCGTAAGATGTACATTGGATTAGTACCCCAGTGGCGTCATACCTGACTTCCATTACTGGATAACTTGGCTCGCGACAAGAAAAAATGGGAGACGCAAACGATTCTATGGTTGGTTGAGTTTTAGTGGGAGAATTACATTGAGGGATGTCATACTTGTAGTTTGGACCTTTGAGAAGTAGGCTCACCTGATAGACCCATACCTGCAGTGGATAGATGAAGCAGTTGCAATGAAGTGGGTTGTTCGACACAATGAACTCGCGTAAGCGTTTTTCTCGGCTGATCAACTTTTGCAATATATCGTGTGGCACAACTTTAATACTGTTATGGCGAACAGACAAAGTTTTCAATCTCGTTAGGTGTTTCACGGCTCCTTCCTCAATTTCTGTAATGCCACATTTGTCCAGTTCAAGGAATTCCAACGATGAAAGGAAACTAAACATGTTCCGACTTATTATTCGAAGTCTATTTCCAGAAAGATCAAGTTCCCACAGAGAAATCATGTTGTCTAAGGCATCTTTATTTATGCATTCAATGTTTGCATACGACATGTTCAAGGTCTGAAGATTGGGCAATCCTGAAAGCATTTTGCTCCTTAAAGAACCAAAATTGTTACCACTTAAGGTCAGATGCAAAACCTTGGTCATTTTGGCAGTGGCAAACTTTTTAATATTATTATCGTCCATATGAATTTCCATAACGTTTCGTGGCAATGTGCTGGCACTCACATGAATCATCCCATTTCCTTCTAAGTATAATCGTCGAAGTGACTTCAATTTCTCAAAAGCATTTTCTGTGATCAAAGTAATCTTGTTGAGTGCAAGATTTAACGTAATTAAAGATTCGAGTCCTTCAAACGTATGACCAGATATGTGTTTTATGAGGTTTCTAGCAAGAACTAGGAATTTCAGCCGACGACAAAGTTTAAATGGTTGACCATTCAAATCAGATATATTGCTCCCCGATAGATCCAGGTGAACGACGTCTCCAAAATTACCAATGAATGTGTGCGAAACGGAAAGCTGCCCAAAATCTCCCTGCAGCTTGAATGTTTTAATGTTAGTGAGAAACGACGTGTTTAACGTAACGTTGACGTTAGTAACGGAAATATGTATTGCGATGAACTTAAACGGAGAGACTATTCGCATCCCATCCAGTGGATTTCCTCTCATTTCCAACAACATTGGACTTTTAGGACCATCAAAATCGCGAGAGTTTATTGTTGAAATTTTATTACCTCTGAGGTAAAGAAATCGCAGACTTTCTAAATCATCAAAAGGTCGATCTCCAAGGGAATGTATGTCATTGAAGCTCAGAATCAAGGTGTCCAATTTAATTAGACCACTAAACATTCCACGCGTCAAAATTGTAATTCTGTTATTTGAAAGAAATAACCCTCGAAGATTTCTCATTTGAGAAAACGACTTTTCTTCTATTTTCGCTATCCGGTTCCCTGTTAAGCATAGATCTTTAGTTGATTTCAGGCACGAAAACGTTTTTCTATTCACCAGTGGAAGCCGGTTTCCTGTCAGCACGAGCTTTTCAACTAAGGAATAAGAGCAAAGTGATCCACTTTCAATTTTTGAAATATTGTTGAAAGACATGTCAATCATGATACTTTGATTCGAAAGAACGTATGGGTATTCGACTACCTCTAAACGATTATACCGTAATTCTACAAACTGTAACGCATTTAGCACCAATCGATCAACCTTGCTAACTGAATTGTTTCCCAGCTGTAGCATCCTCAAATTCTTCAATCCTCCAAAAACATTCCTGTCCGCACTGGTTAAGTTGTTGTTCTGGAGTGCAAGATTTGTTAACCTGTTCAGCCCGTCAAATGTTCCATTTCCTATCCTAGAAACATCGTTGTAGTCAATATGCAGTACTTCAAGATTGCTCAAGGTATGACCAAAAGAATTAAAATCCAGCGAGTTGATAGAGTTATGACCTAAAAACAATGCTCTTAAGAACGGCGTTTCTTTGAAAATGTCGTGGAAAAGAAATGACAAACGATTACCGGTAAGATCCAAAGTTCTTAAGTTGAACAAACCGCTTAACGCTTTGCTAGCCAAGATGCGTATCTCATTATATCTAAAATCCAAGTTCTTGAGTTTGATTAAAGGAGAAAAAAGTCTGTCCTGGACTTCAGACATGCGGTTGTGTCCTAGGTAAAGGTACTGCACTTGAGATAAATGAATCAGCGCGTTTCGCTCAATCTTGCGGATGCCACATCTCAAGAAGTTCACAGTAGAGGTGTCCTTGAAATGTAACGTTTTCTCCCTCGTCAACACTTTGTTTTTCCATTGCAAGCAGATAGCGGAAGAGAAATTCCACCAACTCGAATTGAAGATCGCCAGCAAAATTAATACACGTCCACTTGCCGCAGACATTGTAAGTAAACTGAGGCGTGCCTCACTACTAATGAATCAGCTAGATTAGCATTCTGATTAGGTAGCGCCACCTTTCGGTTAGTAATCTTTGGGTTGTGACAGCCATAATGACCGTAACGTAATCAAGCTGATGCCAGAATTCTACGTTGATATCCCACAGTTAATCAGTCAGTTTGTTGTTTCACATCCAGACTGTTATCATTCGTTGCAAATAATGCAGTTCGCTGAAATGCCCAAGGGTTACTATTTGATTACATTGCTCACAGTTGCAGTTAAGAAAGAAGTCGCCAGAAAGCAATTGACGTATTCGATCGTGGACACGTGCATTATAATGCTTCGTTGTTGTTGACATCCTGTCACGATGCATGTTGTCGGCAGCTGTAGCTTGTCCAGGAAGAATTTTTGCAAAGTGAACATTTGATGCAAGTCAATGAAGGTATCTACCGTGTACTTGTTATTCCACGTTTGTGAATAGGGTTGTTTCAACGTGCTGCGGGTTTCTCCAGCGCAAGGCGTTGTTGGGGAAAGCAACAATTCCATCATGTCAAATGTCTTTATATGGAGGTTGCAAGCTATTGTTTAACTTGCGAGATCGATGCGGCGGGAGTACGTGTGCGCGCATAGCATGGTTATAGCTTATGGGACGGTACATGCACCATTGTTTTCCTTTCCTGAGTCTTTATTGGACATAACAATACAAGTCGCACGGAGATCGTACTTGGTCGCACATCAGCCGGTTACCGATAAAGGGTTACCGTTATCTTTATTATAAGAAAAAAGTCAACGATGGATACTCTTATCAACCGACGAGCTTGCGACCAATTTCCCGTAAAATGCAGCTCTCCTCTGCGAACGCGCGTAACTAGGACAAAAGCGGGTCTATCATGCTAGTCATCTCGGGCTTGCATACCCCACCCTGCCCGCTTTTACCCGCTCAAGCATAGGCGGATTTAGGGGGGGGCCCAGGGGGCCCGGGCCCCC
>NMRA01000596.1:28695-42364 GCA_002633005.1 Phoronis australis | reverse complement strand
GTGTAATAAGCATTACGAAAAGAAGTAGGTTTCGCGCGCAAACGCTGTGGACCATAAACAAGTATGTCTTTTAGCATGAGTTTACTAGTTAAATTGTGGTGGTGTAGTGGTAACGCACGCGCTCCCTAACCGCCAGGTCGTGAGTTCAAGTCTTTGGTACGTTCAGTTTTCCTGTTTGACACGTTCTCTGTTTTTTTTTTTTTTTTCTTGAATAATACTTCAGGAATCAAGGAAAATGCTTGATTTTTAGAGGTAAAAACAGAAAAATTTCCTGGGCGGGAAGAGGGTAAACCCCCCTCCCGACCTCCCCCCATTCGGTGCTATGCGCATCTACAATCGTGGTTCAGTTTGCGCAAATGCTTACAGCCGGACAAAATGTTGGCCCCCCCCCTTGTGATATCCTAGATCCGCCACTGTCAAGGGTATGCCATTTCGCTCGCTCACTTACAACTGTACGAATGGTGGTCCTATACATTATTTCAGTGCTGTTTATGCCACTTTTTCATTCACCAACAAATTTGTACAGCGAACTGCCATACCGATTTCGTTACCGTTTCAGTTTTTCAATAAATTGAAGTCTACAAAATGTCATTCCCACACAAAGTGCTTGCAATGGTTACTCTCGCGTGTGCCCTATACACTGTAGAGTTAGAGGAGAAACCGTACAATAATCTCTTGGCCAAATTCCATTAGACGGCCAGGGGAGGACATTGTTTTCTTTCATTTTTTTTGCGAATAAATGCTTTTTATTGAATTCACGTTTCAGAATTATTGTGAAATTACAGTGATAAACACTCATGCTATCGATATTAAAATGCTTTAACTTATGCAATACTGCAGAGGTGGTGGAAATTATTTTTTCATGGAACATAGTTACGCGTGTTCCGAAGAAGGCAAATATGATGGACACTCGTGAATGACATCAGACACCCCCTTAGAAAAATTAACTCTGTAATTTTCTGGTCATCACGCCTTAATCCTAAAAACTGTTGTACTATGTCCTGCGTTTTTCGCTGTGTATGCTGTCGTGGATCAAATGTCAGTGTAGATGAGCGGGTTACGTTATCGGACTAATACCGTTTTAACTGGAACACCAAGGAGTACATGAGTACTTGAACCGTCTTCTATGTTTTCTGGGTTGTGATAATTCTTATTGCGCCTTTGGGGCTAGCATCTTGGTGCTGCCTGGTTACATTGTGTTTCGTACTGTTATGCAGTTGCGCTTCAGGTGTTAATGCTGGGAATTATGCCCCGGCAGTGACATGCATTTTCACGAAACACTTCGCTCTATTCGGTTGGCGACTGGTCTTTCACATATGGCACTTCACAATTACAAAATACCGCGAAAAACGGGTGATCAGGCTAGATCACGCGAGATCATATCGGTTCGTATCCGCGCCAAATAAAGCGCAGAAAAACGATTCGTCATTGCTGTAATTTGAATGAGTTTTGTAGAAGTTAGGACTACGTTCTTAAAAATGGTGATTATAATCCTTGAAGTGGAGAAAATCCGAATTTGTCGACTCGTTTATGTATCAAAATAAATACTTATTTCCCTTCTCATGCATACTCGGGGAATGCCCCATCGATGGAATCCCCGAGTAGAATCGCGACGTACGCGGACGATATTGGAGTATCTGAAGTATTAATTGAAGGAATTATTTTAAAACGAAAAACATCATGAAACGGTTTAGTTATCACTAACTGAGCATAACACGTTCACTGTGTGATTAAAATGGAATAAAATTAGCAGAAGAAGCACAGTTCACAGATCAATTAATTGCGCTATTGAGGTTCTCACACTGAACTGCAATTTGTTTGCTTATTGGCCCTGTGCTTCACCAAACGTTAGTAGATCTTTGCTGTGAACTAACTACAATACCAGAAAAGCAACAATTGTTTCACGAAATGTTAGTGAAGATGATACTGATGATGAAGAAACTAGTGGTGACGTTTTGTCGTACTGTTCCAATTAGTGATACACTTAAAGGAAAATATCAAGTAAATGTAGTGTATGCTCGCCCTGAGGCTCTGACGTCAACAAGTGACGGTGTGAAACACTTGCAAAACAAGGAATTAGCTTCCAACGTGGCGAGTGTGGTAATCGACGAAGGACACATTGTGTTAGAATGGTGAGTTTAATGCGGACAACAATTATTTCAATAATATCTATTCGTATCACCACAGGTTTCACAGCACCAGTTTTTTGTGCCTTTTATAACACTCAGAATTTCCAAATCTGAGCCTAAACGTTTTACGAAAATGTGGGAAAGCAGCCAAAAATAATCGTAAACATACATTTATTCAATGTAGATGCACTTAATAAACATAAAAAAATACCTCGCAAGAGACACAGCAACCGGAAATTAACAGGGAACCCAGCAGCCCTTTTAGGTCACACTCAAGTACAAAAATGTGACAGAGGTGGAAATTCACATCATTAAAATAAGATTTTCATGGATGATTTTACTATCAAAAGTGGCCTTTAATTTTTTATTTTTGACAGTATAACACCGTCAGTGATAGTGTTATCAAAGCAACAAATGTGCATTCTCAACCTTAACTATATATAGGGAATCCAAAATCTATAACATCTAAAATGTTTATATAAAAGTAAACCTGCATAATACATAGACTTTAGATGCTAAAGACACAATAGTAACATTTCAAATGTTTATATAAAAGTAAACCTGCATAATACATAGACTTTAGATGCTAAAGACACAATAGTAACATTTCATCATCTCGTTAAGTGTGTGTAAGTACATGCACATGCATATGCGTACTATTACCGTTGTGTATATTTTTGTAATACTACGTTTACACAATTATAACATGCTGCTCAGATATAATGCTAATTAGATTTTTTAGCAACAATGTCCCCTTGGCTACTTACGTAAACTCGTATTT
Organism: Phoronis australis; assembly: GCA_002633005.1. NCBI lineage: Eukaryota > Metazoa > Phoronida > Phoronidae > Phoronis > Phoronis australis. The sequence goes on along the minus strand of NMRA01000596.1, from coordinate 39,454 downwards.
GGAATAAAATTAAAAATGAAAAAGCAAAAATATCTTGTAAAATAATCCATTGAATACTTTTTGTACTCACATCGAACTTGGCAACTGTCCTTGTTTTGGCGAACAGTCCCAAATTTTTAATCTTTTATGCCATTCCAAAGATCGTTTTACGGTACAAATGAGAAAACAAAGCCTTGTGATTTTGACGAAATTCCCAAGAGGTTTTGAAAATGTCATTAACCTGAGATTTGTGTAGGATTCTCGATATCTTTGTTTGGATTGAAATTGGTTGTACTAAATCGACTCTAGTGCCCTGCAACTAATCCGCTGCAACAAACAACCTAAAAATGAGAGCTGTCCGAAGTAGTGGAAACTTTTATGTGAAGTGCTAATGCTGAGAGTATTTGCAGGTCAAGTGACACTTGCGAAACAGTACCTCTGGAGCTTTAAACATGGAAACAGTTCAATAACGCTAAAACCTTTCTAGGGCTTCGCTAGAAAAGCAAGACTTCGCGAGATTATGCGAGATATCGCCATGTGTTTTCACGAAAACACGTGAATTAAGCCAGATTTTTCTAACAGAGAGACAGCGTAAAATCTACCCAGATATTGCCGGTCTTTTAATGTTGTGGCTTTCCAGAAATCGTATACATGTAAGTAATTATTAAAGGATTGCTGATGCGGCTTCCTTCCACTTTCGAAGTATCATGCGAACTGCAAGAGGTGTTCACTTCAGATCTTATCCGTTATCATCAAAACAGAAAAGTTAAAATGCTCAGTCTACTAACGCAAAAATTTGACTCGTATAACAAACCTTCCGGGAGCTATATCGAAAACGTTTATTGTAACCGAGGTTTACTGTAACCGAATAAACAATGAAGACAAAATAAAACCTTAGAACCATTTATCTTTACATGCAATATTGTTTTCCGTATTCGCCAGCCGCACTTACTTTAAAAGTGACCTCTGACATGGAAAGTTCAAGAGCTGGGCCAATATCGACACGACGTCGTTGGCCGGTTCTCTGGAATATTTTGCAATCATGTGGTCCCAGGCATCGTCAAGCGCAAGATCCTCCTGGTTGCGACTCTGGAAGACGTCCCATCGTACATGTTCTTTTGAGCGTAACATAAAGTAACCTACATAGTTATTATTGGGATGTCGGACCCTGCAATGCATTCTAAGAGGAAGATTTTGTGCAACTTAACCGATTCGCTTTACTTACAATCCGACATTATCTTGAAAACAACCCGTCCAGCTTCACCTATCATTTTGTGGGGATTAATTTGGATAAACACTCGCAAAAATAGTTCAATGTAAACATGGTTAAAAGCACTCGGGACGGTGATAGGACATTTTAAATTTTCATTTAGAAAGCTTTTTAAAGAGTTCCAACCATGCACGATCCTAATTATCAAGTTATCATTCACCTAATATGAAATGAATATCATAAAATTCGTTATTACACTGTTGTATTGGCCATTCGAAGGTGATATTGTGGTATAAAGGCTATTAAATCGCTGAAGATGCAATAATAAAATTCTTTTTGAGACACAGGGTCATGGCGGGAACCCTTAAGTGGCATGAATGTTACGTGAAAGGTAAATTTTGCTAGGTTTTTGAATTACATGTACATGTATAAGAACCAGAAACCACAAAGACATAGAATAACTACAAACAGTTCGCACCCAGTATTTTGCTTCATTAATTTTGCTTGGAGCAACACAATGTGCCAATTGTCAAAGGTTATATAACGGAAATTGAGGAAAGCCAAATATCATTGTACGATGCTGGGCATGATGGCTGATTAATTATCTTTTTTGTCATCGAATTGACTAGTTATGCCAATTCAGTTAGCGTGAAAGGAAGTGACCCAGACTGCTTGACATTTTACAGATGTGTAATTAAATCCTAAGGAAATGTTTTCAATGACACAAAAGATAACGACGAATAACGACATAGCCATCACAATAGGTACATCTCACAGTCGTTGTGAAGAATGTCGGCATTTATCAAAAATTATTGATTTTTTGTATATTAATTAGACATTCGTTGACCTTTAGCGTAACTGAATTTGAAGTAGTAATGCAAGTTGCAAAGATATTGTCAAAAATATATGATAATTAATTAATTAACCCAACTGCGTAGGCCAAAATTCAAATAAGAGACTAACATCTATTTTGTAGCTTGAAATATACTCTGGATACTTGATTGCACTGGTTCACTTTTTATTGTAACACAATTACAATACAATACAATTATAGTTCAAGGAAGTAGCCCAGAAAACTAATCATATTATTGAGGGTTATATATATAGTGAACATAACTATGAACTATTTAACAAAAAGTATAATAATGAGCAATGGCATTAGGTGACCAAAAAGAGACCAACTCTGATCGAGGGTACTAAAGAGCTCTTTATGTTCAGTATTACCGACGCACTGAGCATCACCATTATTGGGGACAAGTAAAACAACAAGAATAATACATGTATATATTTTAAGTTGTATTGGGAATTTCAGGGTCACAGCTTTACAAATATTAAACATTTCACAGAAAGAACCAGATGGGTTCCTTAATTACAAGAGATAACACACACATTTCCGATACCCAAGGATTGCCCATCCATGAACAAGCCTGCCCATGTGGCACATACTGACCCACCAACACCACGTTTCTTACATTATCCCTTTTTATTACTCCGACTGGTCTGCTCTCCCAGCTTGTCCGGAACCTGCTTTGCAGGCTGTTTGGTGTAACCACTTAGTACTTTATATAATATTTGCCCATTTGACAGTTTGTACCCACTTGGTACTTGTTATTGAATTTGCCGTTTTGCTCGACCCACTTGGTAGGCAATCGTCCAATACCCATTTGGTATTATGTACCCATTTGGTACTATGCTAACCTGTGCCACTTAGTATCAGATACACAATTACACTTTGGGTATCAGGAATGTGTGTGTTATATCTTGTAATTAAGGAACCCATCTGGTTCCTTCTGTGAAATATTTATTTGTAAAGCTGTGACCCTGAAATTCCGAATACAACTTAAAATATATATTATTCTTGTTGCTTTATTTGTCCCCAATAATGAGATCTATGGCACTCTGACTTAAATCCTACTATTTGGGCAAATACAGCCCTTCATGCTTCATATCCAAATCCTATGTATTTCCTATCAAGTCCGATGGTAGCGTTGTTTGTTCTTTTTCTCCAGCTTCCTGTTGGCCCAGCCTCAAGCAACAGTACATTCACTCGTGAGTTTTCCTAATTAGACAATCGCAGGTACACTTGTTATTTAATCAATTGTTATACGAATTTTGATGTCATTTTTCTACGATATACGTCACGTTTAAGAAAGTACTGAAAACGATTTTTAACGAAATTTGTTTGACCACTTTAAGTTCCAGTTGTAACTTATTCGACAAAAGCAAACCAGAAAAAATGGAATTTATCTGAATGAATGGTGGTAGTTACGAGAAATTTTGAACTCGGTAGTAGTTATAAGGTGTATATTGATAAATGGTGTGTCACGTTTGTAGTGGTTAATATCCGAGTGATGTCTTCTTAACGGAGGCAGAACAGTCTAATTCAGAATTCCTAAGACATTAATTGAATTAAAACCATTAGCAACTTCTGATATGGAAAGAGCAGCTTGATACTGAAGTGATTCAAGATTTCAGAGAGAAGTAAAATTTTCATTACTAAAGATAGCATCTGCGTAGTTAAAATAAGGTAGACTATAAGAATCCTTCAATAAAACTTAAATAGCAACAGGAAACATATTCAGAATTCTTTCTAAAAAGGTTGGGAATTTTTCGGCAATTAATACACCTGCACAAATTTTTGAGAAAGTTTAAGAGTACGTAGAGTAGAGTAAGGGGCTGACAACTAGACACTACAGTCGTGAAGTCCTTTTTAGACACAGGTATCATTTACCGTCTGGTTGAGAAGACCTTATTAAATAATCTAGTTGCTGTCCTAGAAAATGAAATTGCCAAAACTTTAAACATTTTAATCGTTGTGTTTGTTGCTTTGTCAGTTTTCGACGTATCAATGTTTTGAAAGATTCTTTAGACTTCATACGCATTATGTAGAACAGAAGTGTCTGAAAAGTAATCCATGATATTCGTGGAGTTCGTGGGAAAGGTTTTCTCCAATACGACTTTAAGTTGAGACAAAACAAATTAAAATGGCTTTATATAATTTTGAAGTGACATGATAGTCAGTATTATACAATTTGAGACATGGAAATGTATCGGGCTTGCTTAATCAGCTCGATCATTCCTTAGATTGTTTATTAATTGTCAGCAAATTGAATCAACGTTTTGCGACGATCAGCTTTGACAGCTAATACAATTGTTACTAAACTGGGTTATTTACAATTTTCTGTTAACTTCTTAAACTTCATACGGAATGTCCTTAAATTTCATTAAATTTAGTTGAAGTAAACAAATCCTCGATGCAGTCATTGTCGTGGGAATCGAAGTTGAACCCAAATTCACTTCAGTTGAACTAGAAGTATTTTTTCAATGTCACCACAATCTTACATGTATTTCTACAACTGTAAGCGCTCATCAGTACCCAAGATGTCACCATTCAACACAGCGGCGCACCAAGGGGGGGGGGGGGCTGAGGGGGGTTTAGTCCTCACTTTTTTCAGTGCTGCGCCGCCCTTGATCAAACAAGTACGTACTACATGGTGGTACGTATCTCGAATAGGCGGCACAACTTCAAGATGGAGAAAAGAATTGAGGTCACTTGTAACACGAATGTCAAGGCATGACATACGAGTGCAGGCTGCTTAACTAAATGAATAGTTTGAATAATCAAACCTCAAAAAGTTCAATTGATTGTCAGTGTTCCCTGTGAACCAAAATCAGCATTTATCAAAATGTGAACTGTTACAAAAGGTTATGTCAAATATCAACAAATTAAATAAAAGGAATGTTCGTAGCTGGTGCCGTCACATAGTATAGGGAATAAGAGTGGTTACATGCACCTGTCGGTGACCTGTTTGTGTTTGCGGACCTAGTTTTAGAGCTCCCCTGGACCAATCGGCGGGATACTGGAGGAAAACCTCGTGTCACATATGGTCACCAGGTTGTGGCCCCTTGCTAGTTGGTTCCCTGCGTGCCGCTAGGTGGGGCGGTAGCCGCGCCAGCACGCAGGTATCACTTAATTTTCCTTTGGGATTTCTTTTACACCGGCGTTTCTGATTGGCTAGTCGAATTCTCAACAGGCAGTGCTTTACGCAAACAAACTGGCATGACTGATGGACTGAAGTGTAAATGTGGTTTGTTATACATGTACAGACAAATCGGTGCTTAAAATTTATGTTCAGGAAATGTGAAGCCTAGAAAGTGTGATTGCGCCTTTTCGGAATGCATCTTTCTACTTTCGATGACTTTTGTTTACGATAGTGTCCTTTATTCATACAGTATGAATAACACACCTGTTAAATCGACCAGATAGGCCTATGTGTTTATTGTAGTATGTGCTTCAAGCACGCGGCTAAACATCACTGCAGAAAGAAATAGTTGCTGCGACGCCAGTTGCGTGACAAGGCTAAAAATCGTTCACAGTCCGCCATTTTTTTACGATGTTGTAAAGTTAACCAATGACTGCCGAGGTTACATCGACCCGGTGCTCAAGGGCGTGCCAATGCGTGATACCTGCGTGCTGGCTGAGCTAAGCACGCAGGGAACCAGCTAGTGGTCCCTTGTGGTTGCTCAACACCACCTGGTGGCTATTGCTTGCAAATAAGCTGTGGTAAGTAGCTGGTGATGAGAACCGCGCGCAAGGAGCATTTTTAAGAAGCGTCCAAACGCTCATCAGCCACAACTTCTGGGTTATGGTTAGGGTTAGAGTTAGGGTTAGGGTGAGACATCACTCAATGAAGTCAAGAAAAATCGTCAGAAATATAAGCAAATTAAAGTTAGAAATAGACTTAGCTCAAACTCTGACAAAAATACTGAAAAATAGCAGATACGCACCCCCAAGCCTGTAGCTGCTGTACAATGCAACTTTAACTTCCGTGTCATGCAGGCTGCACAAAATCATTCATAAAAATATTGCTTGCACGTAATACGTCTCACGCGATCAGCGATCATCATTGATAAAAGATGACAAACGACACCAAAACAAGTGGAGCAATCTGTGTAAACCCGCTTTTTTAAAGAGTCCTCAGTTAGGCACCCTCGTTCAAATATTTTTGCATATCACGAATCTCGATATAACAACCATTGGTACAAACGTTGTACAGTAAAACCTATATTTATCATTGTGCGTTGATTCTCTAAAGCCTGAGTATAATGCTAACTGGGGTTTCCGCACTGAATTTTATACAGTGCAGTATTATATTTTTGCGTATGTGTTAATAAATTGGTAACTGTTAAAAAACGATATTGAAAATTTGGGTTGAGGGTGTGTGCCGAAAGTCGTGGCAATAGGAATGAGAGTACAACGTTTTTTGGACGACGTCAACACTATCGTCTTTATTTAACACCCACCAATCAAATCTGCTCAATGACAGTACAATCATGGGCCGAACTTGAAACATCATTTCTTGGAAACTGTAGATTGGACATAAATGAAACTTTCAGATACTATGCTTTGTGTACTACTCTCACAATTTTTGCTGAGATTTAATTTCAAAACATTACACTTTTGCACAAGGAGCTATATGTATAGGATTCCTGTGGAAATAATGAAACTTGTGTTTCGCCAAAAATATATGATGTGTCAGAAAAATGTGACAGTGTTTTTGAGAGCACGATTTGGAATTTATATCAAAAGAAAATCGATGATTTTATTGTCACATGATCTAAGTATTAATAAATACGTAAAAAGTCAAAAGTCAAATGTTTACAGGTCTTCTACAGTGCACTTCTTTGAACGAGGCATAGTCTACTGCTGTATAGGCACTTGGCTAGAAACATTCCTACAAAACTTCAAAATCAAGAATTTCATGTAAAACACGAAAACAAGAACAATCTCACAAGTCCATCAACTTTCACATTTTGTCACTTGCAAACTATCTGACAAAGATTGTTGTAAACTCCTCGAACCCCTCGACCCCCACATCCCACGACTCCTCGACTCACGATTTCTCGATCCACGGCGGTACATGTACCTTCTCAATATGATAACGTGAATGTATATAATTTGACCTATTTATTATTTGATTTTTGTTGTACACTCGTTTAGAGCGTTAAGATACTATTTAGTTAACAGTTTGTTTTTTCAAACTGTATTACTGAAGGATTGCATATTTCTCAGTTCCTGACACTCTCCCAAAAAGCTTCAATCCGGCACTTCACTGAAGATTTGACTAGACTTTTACAGTATGCCGAATACGACATTTGTAACGTTGATAGGTCTTTGGTTTTGATTTGATCCTGTTGTATTTTTACGTTTTTGGCTTTCAATTATGCGGAATAGACTGTCTTAATTGCAAAAAGAAACAGGCAACAGCAAGCCGAATTCGCATTTCAACTCCTTGGTCCTGCAAGCCAGCACTTGTTTTACGTTCAGATCGATTCGGAATTGTGTAAAGTGGGTCGAGAGGGTTCAGTTTGGGTCGTGCGTCGAGGGGGTCATGGGTCGTGGGTCGACGGGGGCCTTGGAATGTGTGGTTGTGGGTCGACGGGGATGTGGAGAGTGGGGGTCGCAGGGGGCTTTAGGACAATTCATCGGCCGATGTTTTTTTCAGATCATTTCAGGTTACGAGCGTTTATTGGTGGACACTGATTCGTTTTGCGTAAAATCAGGAATACCAATCACAGTACTAGTCTAGTTATCGTGCGTTGTGTTTAGCGTAAAAAATCATAAGATATTGCTGCTCGTTTTCCTGTGTTTTGTTGTCAGTTACTGTGTGGTGATGCGTTTGTACTGGTTGTGACAACGTAGTATATGACCACGGAATGGCTCCTTTCTCTTTCCTGGTGCCTGGCTACGTTCATACGTCACCCTCATATCCATGGATCCAAGAAACTTTCCTATTGCATTCGCCTTTTCTCTGTTTTCTCATTTTTGGGATAATGAATTCACGATCGTTACCTACAGTATTCTAAAGCAGTATTCTAAAGCAGTATTCTAAAGCAAGGTTTAAGATGGTGACAATGTACTCTCTTGCCAAACATGTTAAATAATAATGTCCAATAATTAGCCTAAAACCCTGAGTCACTCTATATGGGCCTCAAGGATATCTCAAACCCAGTGCCGGATTAGGGGTGTGAGGAGCTCCAAGGTATTAGAAGTCCGGAAGTCCCAGTAACTTATCTGAGGTAGGTTATGTAGACCAACAGTGTAGTTTTGTAACTTAAATACCAAACACAATAAAATTATCAATTTGAAATCCAATCAGAAAAGCTATCACTATAATCTAGTAACCATTTGTACGTCGAATGTACACAATTAGCCTGTGTACATGTAGGTTACGACAATTTATTTCCTTCTGTTGCGGTTTTGCCAAGTTCTCTTTTCTTGATTTCAGATGTACAACCATCATGCTAATCTAGACTTCTCAACTCTTCTCTTTCCGTGCACAAACTGTAGCTAGTGCGCATAATTTTTCTTGCAATATCGTTGATCTCGGTACACCGTTTATAGTATCTCCATTGCGCATAATTTTAATTATCAGCTTAAAATCTGATACAATGTACAGCTCATATCACGATTTCTTGTCCGACCGGTTGGATAGGGTCAACGCCCGATCATCGACCGGTCAGCTATGTTGCCGACCGGTCACCTAATTTTAGCCTAACGGCAGCCGGCCCCTATGCCGACTCACAAGACGACCCCCAGCCGACTCTACTGCCCACCTTCATTGTTTAGACCCAGAGATGGGCAAAATCCTGGATCCGCCTGAGGCTAACTACAGACACAGGTGCGGAATTAAGTCTGAAACGGTACATGGTCCGCCACGACCGTCATCCCAGTCTGTCAGTTTTCTTCATTGCCATAAATTGTTTTCCGTTTGACCAAGGAACACGTAGGGTCCAATTTTATATTGGAAAGTGTTAGAAATCAAGACTTTGTTTCTTGTACAGAACACTGGCTCATAGCCTCTTTCAGCGATAATCGTAAGCATGCGGTATTCAATCCCATAATACCCTGTCTTATGAAACATTCGGCTTCTGTATTTTCCTGAGGAGGTACATGTAAAAGGGATTTTTACGAGAAAAACTTGTGTAGTTGTGTGGACGAAGACAATTTTTAGTGACATTGTCGAAGATAAAGGTAATCTCCTGATTGTAGCTCACCTGCAGGGAGTTCTTATTTCGCCATTTATTCGACAATAAATGTATCATTCATAATACACGTACACCTCTCACTAGGTCCACGGTGTCAAACGTGTAGAAAATTCTCATAACCGCAGCAGTGACTTTCATTGTTCACGTCGACAGTATACCAGGTTCAGCCACCTACATTAAGAGAGGCGTCCAATCCCAATGTCACAAAAAGCGGAGACTTCTCAATGATATTAAGGTTATCTCCAACCTTAATTGGTGGCCTCCATTCTAACTCGTATATCAAAAAACTAAGCTTTGTCAACTAGTAAAAGAATATATTTTCTGAAAGAACAAAGACCAGGAAATATATAAATATACTTTTTATATTTATGTGCGATTATCATGTTTACGCAAAAACCTTTTAAGTCAAAATTCCATTTTTAAGAAAGGTACAATCATATCAAAATAAACCTTCTGTAGATTTTAACGAAACCTTTTTTAAATGAAAAATTCACCAGTTACCTCAAAAACACTGTTATGAGTTTTCGATTAGTCTGTTCAATTGGTTTCTATGACAAATCAACTCGGAAAACGTGAGGTATTTGTGTAAAAAAATTGAAGTCGTATTTGTCTTTGTCACATTACGCAAAAACTAAGCCTTTATATGAAAATCCTAATGGCTTTTTTGAGATTGATGACTAAGTATTAAGCTTAGAATGTTTCAGCGAAATCCGTCTAGCCGTTTTTGAGAACTAGTGCTCCTAAGTTCAAATAAAGTCGATTTGCCGAAGCCGAGAAAAAGCCGATTAAACTACTAGGACAAGTGAAAATCTCAAAGTTTTCGGTTAAGTGTTCTGTGAAAACTTGTTTTTGGTACACATAACCTATACAATCCTTAACTATGTTAGCTATTTCAACGTTCACTCGCGATGTCAACTGATTTTGCAGTGCGTAACTAACTTAATTATCATTAAAACCTCAAATATACGTATTGTTCCCAGCGAAATTGTTGTTTACGCCCTGCTTCCTAAGTAAGTCACAGTTCACAGCCTGTACACGTCACGTGCTTTTAGACTTACGAAACCATGCAAGTAGAAAATGGATTACAAAAATTGAATCGGTGGTTAAAGTACATGTATGTCGTTAGCATGAGATCGAAACATCGAAATGTCAACTTATTAAAGGCGAAGGCAACCTTTTTCCATGCCATTTTGAGCTAAAATAAGGTTGGTTGGTTATCCTAGACATATTTTCCACTTAATTAAAGCTTTTCGTAATTTTATAAATTACTCGTCTGCTACTCCGGAAGTGACGTTTTAGGAGGCAAGCGTTTCCCGCCACTTGGTTTTGCGTTGACTTTACCGTGCGAATCTGTTCTATTCTACTTTTGTTTTGTGCTGTTTTTCAACAATTGTCGCCACCACTTTCCATCGGCGAGTATTCTGCGGCAAGAGAGGTTAGTAGAGAACTCAACTACGTTGGATTTAGGGATTGTTTAGTGTGTTGTAAGCTGAAAATGGCTGGAGTCGGTGACCCGTATCA